>JAODAL010006839.1:0-130102 GCA_025379985.1 Phyllomedusa bahiana | reverse complement strand
TACACAGCGAGATACCATATACACAGCGAGATACCATATACACATACACAGCGAGATACCATATACACAGCGAGATACCATATACATATACACAGCGAGATACCATATACATATACACAGCGAGATACCATATACACAGCGAGATACCATATACATATACACAGCGAGATACCATATACATATATACACAGCGAGATACCATATACATATATACACAGCGAGATACCATATACATATATACACAGCGAGATACCATATACATATACACAGCGAGATACCATAGACATATACACAGCGAGATGCCATATACATATACACAGCGAGATACCACATACATATACACAGTGAGATACCATATACACAGCGAGATACCATATACACAGTGAGATACCATATACATATATACAGCGAGATACCATATACATATACACACCGAGATACCATAGACACAGTGAGATACCATATACATATATACAGCGAGATACCATAGACACAGCGAGATACCATAGACACAGCGAGATACCATATACATATACACAGCGAGATACCATATACACAGCGAGATACCATATACATATACACAGCGAGATACCATATACATATACACAGTGAGATACCATATACATATACACAGCGAGATACCATATACACAGCGAGATACCATATACATATACACAGCGAGATACCATATACAGTCATATGAAAAAGTTTGGGTACCCCTATAAATCTTAATCATTTTTAGTTCTAAATATTTGGGTGTTTGCAACAGCCATTTCAATTTGATATATCTAATAGCTGATGGACACAGTAATATTTCCGGATTGAAATGAGGTTTATTGTACTAACACAAAATGTGCAATATGCATTAAACCAAATTTTGACTGGTGCAAAAATTTGGGTACCGTTATAATTTTATTGATTTGAATTCTCCTAACTACTTTTTACTGACTTTCTGAAGCACAACATTGGTTTTGTAACCTCACTGAGCTTTGAACTTCATAGCCAGGTGTATCCAATGATGAGAAAAGGTATTTAAGGTGGCCAATTGCAAGTTGTTCTCCTATTTGAATCTCCTGTGAAGAGTGGCATCATGGGCTCCTCAAAACAACTCTCAAATGATCTGAAAACAAAGATTGTTCAACATAGTTGTTCAGGGGAAGGATACAAAAAGTTGTCTCAGAGATTTAACCTGTCAGTTTCCACTGTGAGGAACATAGTAAGGAAATGGAAGACCACAGGGACAGTTCTTGTTAAGCCCAGAAGTGGCAGGCCAAGAAAAATATCAGAAAGGCAGAGAAGAAGAATGGTGAGAAGAGTCAAGGACAATCCACAGACCACCTCCAAAGAGCTGCAGCATCATCTTGCTGCAGATGGTGTCACTGTGCATCGGTCAACAATACAGCACACTTTGCACAAGGAGAAGCTGTATGGGAGAGTGATGTGAAAGAAGCCGTCTCTGAAAGCACGCCACAAACAGAGTCGCCTGAGGTATGCAAAAGCACATTTGGACAAGCCAGCTTCATTTTGGAAGAAGGTCCTGTGGACTGATGAAACAAAGATTGAGTTGTTTGGTCATACAAAAAGGCGTTATGCATGGCGTCCCAAAAACACAGCATTCCAAGAAAAACACTTGCTACCCACTGTAAAATTTGGTGGAGGTTCCATCATGCTTTGGGGCTGTGTGGCCAATACCGGCATCGGGAATCTTGTTAAAGTTGAGGGTCGCATGGATTCAACTCAGTATCAGCAGATTCTTCAGAATAATGGACAAGAATCAGTGATGAATTGAAGTTACGCCGGGGATGGATATTTCAGCAAGACAATGATCCCAAACACAGCTCCAAATCTACTCCGGCATTCATGCAGAGGAACAATGACAATGATCTGGAATGGCCATCCCAGTCCCCAGACCTGAATATCATTGAACATCTGTGGGATACTTTGAAGCGGGCTGTCCATGCTCGGCCACCATCAAACTTAACTGAACTTGAATTGTTTTGTAAAGAGGAATGGTCAAAAATACCTTCATCCAGGATCCAGGAACTGATTAAAAGCTACAGGAAGCGACTAGAGGCTGTTATTTTTGCAAAAGGAGGATCTACTAAATATTAAGGTCACTTTTCTGTTGGGGTGCCCATACTTTTGCACCGGTCAAATTTTGGTTTAATGCATATTGCACATTTTGTGTTAGTACAATAAACCTCAATTCAATCCGGAAATATTACTGTGTCCATCAGTTATTAGATATATCAAATTGAAATGGCTGTTGCAAACACCCAAATATTTAGAACTAAAAATGATTAAGATTAATAGGGGTGCCCAAACTTTTTCATATGACTGTACATATACACAGCGAGATACCATATACATATATACAGCGAGATACCATATACACAGCGAGATACCATATACATATACACAGCGAGATACCATATACATATACACAGCGAGATACCATATACATATACACAGCGAGATACCATATACATATACACAGCGAGATACCATATACACAGCGAGATACCATATACATATACACAGCGAGATACCATATACATATACACAGCGAGATACCATATACACAGCGAGATACCATATACATATATACAGCGAGATACCATATACACAGCGAGATACCATATACACAGCGAGATACCATATACATATACACAGTGAGATACCATATACATATACACAGCGAGATACCATATACATATATACAGCGAGATACCATATACACAGCGAGATACCATATACATATACACAGCGAGATACCATATACACAGCGAGATACCATATACATATATACAGCGAGATACCATATACACAGCGAGATACCATATACATATACACAGCGAGATACCATATACACAGCGAGATACCATATACATATACACAGCGAGATACCATATACACAGCGAGATACCATATACACAGCGAGATACCATATACATATACACAGCGAGATACCATATACACAGCGAGATACCATATACATATACACAGCGAGATACCATATACACAGCGAGATACCATATACATATACACAGCGAGATACCATATACACAGCGAGATACCATATACACAGCGAGATACCATATACACAGCGAGATACCATATACATATATACAGCGAGATACCATATACACAGCGAGATACCATATACATAGCGAGATACCATATACATATACACAGCGAGATACCATATACATAGCGAGATACCATATACATATACACAGCGAGATACCATATACATATACACAGCGAGATACCATATACACAGCGAGATACCATATACATATACACAGCGAGATACCATATACATATACACAGCGAGATACCATATACACAGCGAGATACCATATACACAGCGAGATACCATATACATATACACAGCGAGATACCATATACATATACACAGCGAGATACCATATACACATACACAGCGAGATACCATATACACAGCGAGATACCATATACATATACACAGCGAGATACCATATACATATACACAGCGAGATACCATATACACAGCGAGATACCATATACACAGCGAGATACCATATACATATACACAGCGAGATACCATATACACAGCGAGATACCATATACACAGCGAGATACCATATACACAGCGAGATACCATATACACAGCGAGATACCATATACATATACACAGCGAGATACCATATACACAGCGAGATACCATATACACATACACAGCGAGATACCATATACACAGCGAGATACCATATACATATACACAGCGAGATACCATATACACAGCGAGATACCATATACACATACACAGCGAGATACCATATACACAGCGAGATACCATATACATATACACAGCGAGATACCATATACACAGCGAGATACCATATACATAGCGAGATACCATATACATATACACAGCGAGATACCATATACATATACACAGCGAGATACCATATACATATACACAGCGAGATACCATATACACAGCGAGATACCATATACACAGCGAGATACCATATACACAGCGAGATACCATATACACAGCGAGATACCATATACATATACACAGCGAGATACCATATACACAGCGAGATACCATATACATATACACAGCGAGATACCATATACATATACACAGCGAGATACCATATACACAGCGAGATACCATATACATATACACAGCGAGATACCATATACATATACACAGCGAGATACCATATACACAGCGAGATACCATATACACAGCGAGATACCATATACATATACACAGCGAGATACCATATACATATACACAGCGAGATACCATATACATATACACAGCGAGATACCATATACATAGCGAGATACCATATACATATACACAGCGAGATACCATATACATATACACAGCGAGATACCATATACACAGCGAGATACCATATACACAGCGAGATACCATATACATATACACAGCGAGATACCATATACACAGCGAGATACCATATACACAGCGAGATACCATATACACAGCGAGATACCATATACACAGCGAGATACCATATACATATACACAGCGAGATACCATATACACAGCGAGATACCATATACACATACACAGCGAGATACCATATACACAGCGAGATACCATATACATATACACAGCGAGATACCATATACACAGCGAGATACCATATACACATACACAGCGAGATACCATATACACAGCGAGATACCATAGACATATACACAGCGAGATACCATATACACAGCGAGATACCATATACATAGCGAGATACCATATACATATACACAGCGAGATACCATATACATATACACAGCGAGATACCATAGACACAGCGAGATACCAGATACACAGCGAGATATCATATACATATACACAGCGAGATACCATATACACAGCGAGATACCATATACATATACACAGCGAGATACCATATACATATATACAGCGAGATACCATATACACAGCGAGATACCATATACACAGCGAGATACCATATACACAGCGAGATACCATATACATAGCGAGATACCATATACACAGCGAGATACCATATACATATACACAGCGAGATACCATATACATATACACAGCGAGATACCATATACATAGCGAGATACCATATACATATACACAGCGAGATACCATATACACAGCGAGATACCATATACATATACACAGCGAGATGTGAGTGCAAATCTAGCTGGGTCACAAAAGACTGCACAGCTAATGAGTCACATCAATCGCACAGTGTAGAAAAAAACCTCCAGAAATCCTGGGTGCTCAGTGCGAAACGCGTAAAACCTATTAACTACAGACTCTTCATACCGGACACGCTGCTACATCAGGTTGCATACACTCGCATCGTAAGTTTTAAGGGGCGCACATACAGTTTTCTCTGCAAGTACCATCTAAAGAGGGCAACCCACAAATGCGTGCAGTCTGTAGATTCTGCTGGTGTGTAGCCGCACTTTATAGAGAAAAAGGTATGTGTACAAATTAAAACCTACGATGTGAGTGTATGTATGCAAACTGCAGCTTCTGATGTCAGTGTATGCAAACAGGTCATAATTTGTAGGTGATCAGAGGTTTAGCTTAAATCTTCTGGGCCCCAGTGCAAAGTCTATAAAAGGGCCCCCATGTGCCATATATAATACTGGTCTCATCTTAAAGGGGTTGTCTCACCATGCTGTCGCTGGCAGCTTCAGGCACTTCCTGGTCAGGCTATAGCAGTGATTTACATATCAGCTCTGTTATACCTAGTTCATCCTGATACAGTGACATGAATGCAGGAAGTTCTTAAACTGTAGTGCACGAGGCTACAGAGTTTTAAAGGGGTTGTCTCGCTGCTTTTTATGTTAAAGAACTTGCAAAAACAAGTCAATATAATGTCCATTAACAGTGTCCTACCTATTCCTAGATATCCCCTCTTATATGGGCTGCATCAGCTCCTCAGGTCGCTATAGCTACACAAATGTCTGATCTCTCCTGATAGGCTGCTAGCACTGGTCACTATAGCTACAGACCTGTTCCATCTCTCCTGATAGGCTGCCAGCACTGGTTGCTATAGCTACAGACCTGTTCGATCTCTCCTGATAGGCTGCCAGCGCTGGTTGCTATAGTTACAGACCTGTTTGATCTCTCCTGCTAGTTTGCTAGCACCGGTTGCTATAGCTACAGACCTGTTCCATCTCTCCTGATAGGCTGCCAGTACTGGCTGCTATAGCTACAGACCTGTTCCATCTCTCCTGATAGGCTGCCAGCACTGGTTGCTATAGCTACAGACCAGTTCCATCTCTCCTGATAGGCTGCCAGTACTGGTTGCTATAGCTACAGACCTGGGTTGTACTGCAGCCTAGTAGCAGCCAGTAAACATGCCCCTGAATTCAAAATGAAAACAAGAAAACAGGACTGAGGTAAAACCAATCAATGTAGTGAGACAACCCCTCTAAGGTTTAAGCTTGTCAGTAAGTAATGAAAGTGAGCTCGGGTCACAGCAGGGAGTGACATCACCAGATACTGCTGCAGCCTGTAAGTGCAGAGAAAGGTGGCTAGTAACTGGGGAAACTTGTCTGCAAAAGTAGGGGATGAGATCTGCTCCTAACTCTGAAGAGAAGCGAAATCCAAACAGCAATGTTTTTAGTAATAATCTTTATTTACTTTTGCCTACATGTTTAAAGCTAATACATTTGGTGAGAGTTCCCGTTTTATTGGTAGAGGGGTATTTGGGCTTTCTCAGGGTCCTGGGCCCAGAAGCAACTGCTACCTCTGCACCACCCTATAGCTGCGCCCCTGTAGGTTACATACACTCGCGTCTGCCGGTTGCATGCAGAATCTGCAAATGGCAAATGCTCATCGGGATCTGCAGTTTTCTTGCTCACATCATAGTTCGCAGGCCGCGTGTCCTCACATCCATATCTGCAGCTCTCATTCACATTCGTATCTGTTCGTTATCTATATTGACAATCGCACATACTTACATTTTCCAGAATAATGCTTCCACGTTACGGCTGGTTCAGGTCTGCCGGTGGCCAGACAGCGCAGGGTCACAGTGCTCCCCTCGTTGACTGTAAGATTTGTAGAGATGTTTAAAATTTGGGGTGGAACTGTAGAAAAAAAAATAAAAGTAAAGAGTCAGATTCCCCAATAATGAATAATCTATAGAAAATTCCACTGTGAATAGTGTACGAGAAGCTTTCAGAGCTGATAAAACAATCCACAGAAAATAGGTACTCGTGTATTAATGCTCAGCAGATGAGGCCACAATACCTGAAGAGTAATAATGTCTCATCTTACTCAGCTCTGAGCAGCACAGCTGTTTGTATGCGGCCAGGGCTTGCTGTGGGCAGACCTGCCATACAAAGGGCTATGATCCGTGTGATTTTACCCTCACTGACATTACCTCTGTTTACAGCTGCCTACATATTACAAAATGTAAGCTGAGGAGCTAAGATGCATGAGCACCCTGTATTGGATGTAACAAATCCTCAATTTGCATCTGACTCACTGAGTTTTTAAAAAGCAAAAGGGATATTAGCCAAGCCAGCATCACTCATATGCATAAAGCTGTTTCGGGGTTTTGATCCTCATCAATGCAGAGCAGAGCGTATTGGCTGGCTGGGTGGGAGGCAATGAGTGGCTCAGAAAGGGAGTGGAGATTTGAGATTGCCTTTTTGGGGGGCTCGAGCTTCTCAGCTCATTTCCAATAATGCCTTGTTTTATGCAGATGCTTAGCGCAGTGCAAAAAGGCAATTTCAGAACTCCACACGCCTATATGGTGCTCTCCCAAGGAGCAACATTCCCCCTTTCATAGTGTAAGCTAGCACTGTAATTACCCCCCATGTTTGCAGACAGCACAGCTCTGGGACTAAACACTGCTCTACTATTTACTGTCACAGCCCCCATAAGGCCCTATTCACACTGTGTTTGGACCCTACATTGCAGGTTTCTATCATAATACCCTAAAAGAAATGGTATCTTAATGTATACCACAGCAAAATCATAGGAGTCTATAGATCATACGTGGTCTCTTTTGGACTACATTTGTTGATAGATGCTTTATGTGCCGGACCCAAAATTGTGCAGAGAGAGGTTTATTTACCCATAAACCTCTATTGTTCCACGGACAAATAACAGCACTGGACGTCCCAGAAGATAGTATTATGAGAAGATTCTTTAATTCAAACACAAAGGATGACGCGTTTCGTACATAAGTTCATTTCATCTAGTTGATGGAACTAGAGGACGTGCGCTTATGCATAAAACGCGTCGTCTTTTGTATTTGAATTAAAGAATCTTCTCATAATACTATCTTCTGTGGCGTCCAGCGCTGCTATTTGTCCGTAGAACAATAGAGGTTTATGGGTAAATAAACCTCGCTCTGCATTGCTGTACTTTTTATAAGACGCGTCGGCAAAGAGTTTGCAAAAAAGTACGACAAATGGAAGATTGGAGACGGGTGATTTGGAGAAATGAGATGAAAGTCAATAGAACGGGCTCTGATGGGGGGAATGGGAAGAATCAAGGGAAATGGGGCGAATGGATCAAGAAATTTGAAGAACTGTCAGGTTCAGTGGAGGAAGCCTGAGGATATGGGGAGGGGTCACAGCCAAAGATGATGGAGACTTGTCCAGGATGGATGGTGACCTCAATGCTGAGCTCTATGCGAGTCTCCTACAAGATGAGTTACTTCATACACTCCAGTACTATGGGTATGAAAAGGACGACATAGTGGAGAAGGAAGGGGTCAATGACAATGAAGTAGAGCTGCTGTATCGGCCTCCACAGTCCCCAGATCTCAACCCAATCCAACACTCGTGGGTAGAGCTGAAGAAAAAGCTGTATTCATACCCAAGTCCAGTCTGCACCAACATTGGGAACATGTAGAAGTGACCTGGGGTCAGATTTTGGTCAAGACCTGCTTGAATCTGATCCAGAGCCCAGAAGGATTCAGACAGAGCTGAAAGCCAAAGGTGGATTTACCAAATACTAACAAAATAATAAAAATTAACATTTTGATTTTTAGGAGCAAAACAGTAACAATGCAGTTACAGGAAAGAATCTGCAGAACTAAGCAGATGCTAAATACTTGCAAGTCACATTTATGTATAAGATCGGTAAGATGATTGTCTATGAAATGATGGGAGTCTCATGTAAGCTGTAGTGGACGGTGAGATAAGGAGCCTGAAAGTCACAAGTTCAAACCATTGTTACTCTTTTGCTTGTCAGTGTCTGTTCTACCTAAATAGCTTGATTATTGTATCATAAGGTGATAAACAGCCGGATGTTACCATTTCACTACAGTAAAGTTATCACTTAAACATGCGCCGTGTATGAGGGATTGGGAGTCAGGAAAATTGAGGAGTCAGAGTTTTGGTTTAGCGACTCCACAGCCCTGATACCAGGGATGTACGGCCCAAATGCAGTGTGAATGGGGCCCTGCTGACTGACACAGCTCCATTACTACACCCCGATATGCTGGTCACCGACTCCACAACTTACTGGTCAGAATCCAGGGAGCAGTGGTGATAGCAAAGCATGTGATAGTGAAGTGACCAAGTGTTGTGAGTACAGGACATCACACAAGCAGGGTATGGACTCCAGGAGCAAGGTCAGGTGCATATGTGTCTACCTGCAGCTACAGAGAGGACATCAGGCAGGTTTGCCTAAAATCACAACTCCCAGGTAACAATTTTTTAAGGGTGTGTTTGTTCAGCACATACTGCTGGGCTCGAAGCGTGTCGGCGTGAACGCCAAAAAGCGTCAAGCCCAGCAGTATTCGTTTTTGCAACAATCCCATTAGTCCATGGCTGTTAACTATTTTAAATAACTTAATAAAAGTCAAGTTTTAGTATTCTATGAGCGAGTGCTCACTACATTCACCTACAATGCTGGATGCAAACCTTGCTTGATAATTGCAGATATTTTTGGCAACAGGAGCGGTTGTTCATACTCTGTGCATTGAGATTCCACCTGGCTTCATGCTGAGCTGAATACCTTTTTTTTTTTGTTCATTCAGCATCCAAAAAAGATGCGTTTCAAGCCTGCTTGGGCTTTTACTCAGGCTTGAAACGCGTTGGAGGCAATTAGAGAGACTTTGCCCTCGTAGTTATCTTTTTTAAAAAAAAGGACTTTATGAAAATGTGATTTTATTCATCACTTTTTCTTTTTTGGATTATTTATCTACTGCTCCCGAGTCTGGAAGGCCGGCTGTGCACCAATATGTATATTTACCACAGGGCAATGATAGGTTCCTGAGCAGGGGTGAGCTTTTCTTTTTGTACCATTAAAGGGGTTGTCTCACTACAAGGATTGATTTTTATGTTAAAGATCTTGCAAAAACAAGTCACTTTGCAATATATGTCCATTAACAGTCTCCTACCTATTCCTAGATATCCCCTCTTGTATGGGCTGCATCAGCTCCTCAGGGCACTATAGCTACAGACCTGTTCCATCTCTCCTGATAGGCTGCCAGCACTGGTCGTTATAGCTACAGATCTGTTCCATCTATCTGGATAGGCTGTCAGCACTGGTCGCTATAGCTACAGACCTGTTCAATCTCTCCTGATAGGCTTCCAGCGCTGGCCGCTATAGCTACAGCCCTGTTCAATCTCTCCTGATAGGCTGTCAGCACTGGTCGCTATAGCTACAGACCTGTTCCATCTCTCCTGATAGGCTGTCAGCACTTGTTGCTGTCAGCACTTGTTGCTATAGCTACAGACCTGTTCTCTCTCTCCTGATAGGCTACCAGTACTGGTCACTATAGCTACAGACCTGGCTTCTACTGCAGCCTAGTAGAAGCCATTAAACACGCCCCTGAATTCAAAGTGAAACCAAGAAAACAGGACTGAGGTAAGATGAATCAATGTAGTGAGACAACCCCTATAATTGTGCTAATTTCTCCTATAAGAGGTCCACCGCACTCTCCTGACCTATCTGCACTCCCTGTAACATAACGATGCACCTCGCTTTCTGTCCTGTGCCACTACCTGCAAATGTATAACTGTATATGTTGGGAGCAGACGGATTTTGCTTGTGCAGAGCAGAGAAACCAATGACATTTGTACGGCCGGAGCTTTCAGGACCAGGATCGGGCAGGGCCGGCAGTCACTCCCCCTACATGAAATGCTGGATCTAGGTCCTAATGGGATTTTTGGCTTGGTAGCAGAGACGTTTTGACGCCCGGTATCAGCGGTTCGGGGGGGTTAAAGCAGGTCAGACAGGGTTTGGATGGATCCTTTTAAAACCTGCGATGCTCCTCACGCCTCCAAAAATGTACAAAAAAGGGCGAAAACCCTGGCGCCTCATAAATTTCCATACTTTTCCCTTAATGGGGGTTTTCCCAAAATTGCCCGTATGATTTTACACTTTGATGCCCTCCCTTTTGAAATGATAAATTTGGAGTTATAACAAAAATTTTAAAAGGGGGGGAAAGAGGCGGCGGCGGCGGGGACACTGAGCGAGGCTCAGCCACTGCCAGCATCTTCCTCGTCATTATGGTGACTCCTCTGCAATATATGAGGCTTTGTCCTGCTCTTGGCTGCGCTCCATAGCACCGCCTTACATGCCTAAGTGAAGGTGGACCTCCTGTGTGAGGGCAGCATGGGCGAGGGTGGCCCAGGGCCCAAAACACCGAAAAGTGTGACCAAAACCCAAACCCCAAGCATTAAATCTGGAGTCGGTGATTGTTCACAGTCTCCCCTTGTACATTGATCTGGGCCCGGCTGATTGCTCTCACACCCTTCCCCCTGAAACAGTGTTCTGGGTCGGCTGTTTTGTTTCTCACAGTCTCCCCTTTGTACATGATCTGGGCGGTGATTCCCTCCCCACAGTCCCTCCCTGTACATTGATCTGGAGTCGGCTGATTCCCTTTTCACAGTCTCCCCTTTTGTAAAAGTGATCTGGGTCGGTGATTGCTTTCACGGGTCTGTCCTTGTACATGATCTGGAGCCCGGTGTTTCCTTTTCCAGTCTCCCCCTTTTACATTGATGGGGTGGGTTTGTTTGCTCTCCGTTCTCCCCCGGGACAGTGAAAGGAGTGGGCTGATTGCTCTAACTCTCCCCTGTACTTTTTTGGGGAGTCGGTTAAAATTGCTCCCCCAAAGTCCTCCTTGTACATTTGATCGGGAGTCGGCATTGCTCTTTTCCCCTCGAACAGTGATCTGGGTCGGCTGATTGCTCTCACGGTCTCTTTTGGGTACAGTGATTTTGGAGTCGGGGGATTGCTCTCACTCTCTCCTTGTACGTGATCTGGAGTCGGCTGATTCCCTTCACAGTCCTCCTTGTACAGTGATCGGGGGATGGGCCTGATTGCTCTCCAGCTCCCCTTGTACAGGATTTTGGAGTGGGGCTGATTCCCTTCACAGTTTTCCCCTGTACAGTGATCGGAGTGGGCTAAATTTGCTTCACAGCCCTCTCCCTTCAGTAAATTCGGAGTCGGCTAAATTCCCTCTACATTCGGTCCCTGTACAGTGATCGGGGTTGGGGCTAAATTGCTCTCAAAAGTCTCCCCCTTGTACGGTGTCTGGATTCTGCTAAATTGCTCTAAACGCCCTCTCCTTGTAAAAGTGATTGGAGTGGCGGTTTTGCCCTCACAGCCCTCTCCCTTTTAAAGTGCTGGAGTCGGCTAAATTGCCCCCCCCTCACAGTCTCTCCTTGTACATTTGATCTGGAGTCGGCGGGTTGTTTTCCACAGTCTCTCCTCGTACAGGATTTGGATCGGTGATTGCTCTCAACAGTCTTCCCCTGTACAGAAAACGGGAGTGGTGATTGCTCTCACGTTTCCCCCTGTACATTGATCGGGAGCCCGGTTTGATTGCCCCCAACGTCTCCCCTTGTACGTGATTGGGGGGGGTGTTTGTTCCCCCACAGTCCCCTCCCTTCTTTTGATCGGGGGAGCCCCGGGCTGATTGTCTCACAGTTCTCCCTTTTCAGTGATCTGGAGTGGGCTGATTGCTCTCACAGCCCTGCCCCTGTACAGTGTCGGGGAAGTGGGGCTGATTTTCCTAAATTTTGCCCCCTGAAACAGGGGTTTCTGGAGTGGGCTATTGCTCCCCACGTCTCTCCTTGTACAGGGGAACTGGATGGGGGCTGTTTGGGCCTTTTCACGTCTGTCCTTTTTCAGTGTTTTGGGTCGGCTTTTTTGCTCTCACGGGTCGGGTCCCTGTACATTTTTGGGATTTGGGCTGATTGTTTCTCACAGTCTCCTTGTCCCATTGATCTGGGGGTCGGCGATTCCCATTAAAGTCTCCCCCTGTAAGTAAAACTGGAGTCGGCTGTTTGCTCTCACAGTCTCTCCCGTACATGATCGGGATTGGGTGATTGCCCCAAAACAGTCTGTCCTTGTAACAGTGATCGGGAAAAGTCGGTGATTCCCCTAACAGTCTCTCCCGGGTACGGGTGACGGGAGTGGGCTGTTTGCTCTCACAGTCCCCTTCCTTGTACGGGAAAACTGGAGTGGGCCTTGATTGCTTTCCAACAGTCTCTCCCTGTACAGTGATCGGGGAGTGGGGCTGTTTGGGGCCCCCTAACAGTCTCTCCCGTACAGGGCTCTGGAGTCGGCTAAATTGCTCTCCCAGTCCCCTCCCTGTACTTTGATGGGGAGTCGGTTTTTTTTGCTTCACAGTCTCCCCCTGAACAGTAACTGGGATCGGCGATTGCCTCACAGTCCCCTTGTACAGGATTTGGTCGGCCTGATTGCTCTCACAGTCCCCTTTGTACAGTGTTTGGAGCCCGGCTAAATTGCTCACCTTTCCCTTGTACAGTGATCTGGAGTCGGCGATTGCTCTCACAGTCCCCTCCCTTTACAGTGTTCGGATTCGGCTGATTGTTTTTCACGTCCCCCTTGTACAGGGGTTTGGGAGTGGGCTGATTGCCTCACAGTCTCCTCGTACATTGATCTGGGTGGGTGATTGCTCTCACAGTCTGCCCTTTTCATATCGGGAGTGGCTGATTGCTTTTCCATTTCTCTCCCTTTACAGGATCTGGAGTCGGCTAAATTGCTCTCACATTTCCTCCTTGTACAGTGATCTGGAGTGGGGCGGTTTTGCTCCACAGTCGCCCTGTACAGTGATCGGGGGAGTCGGGGTTTTTGTCTCACAGTCTCCTTGTACTTTGTTTGGAGGGGGGGGGCTGATTGCTTCACAGCCCTCCCCTTTTTAAAAGGGGGGGGGAAATTCTGGAGTGGGGTGTTTGGGCTCTCACATTTCCCCTTGTAAAATTGATTGGGTGGGCTGTTGTTTTCTCCACAGTCTGTCCCTGTACATTGTTTCTGGATGGGCTTTTGCTCTAAACATTCTCTCCTCGTACAGGGGATCTGGAGTCGGCTGTTTTGCTCTCACATTCCCCTTTTCTGTACGGATTGGAGTGGGCTGTTGCTCTCACATTTCCCCCCTTTTACGTGTCGGGAGTGGGCGGGTTGCCTCACAGTCTCCTTGTACGTGATCTGGAGTCGGCTGTTTGCTCCACAGTCTCCCCTGTACAGTATCGGGAATTTGGGCTGATTGCTCTCACGGTCTCCTTTTTCATGATCTGGGTCGGCTGATTGCTCTCACAGTCCCCCTTCGTACAGTGATCGGGTCGGCTGTTTGTCTCACATTTCCTGTCCCTGTACATTTATCTGGAGTCGGGCTGTTTTGGCTCTAAACAGTCTCTCCCTGTACAGTGTTGGAGTGGGCTGTTTGCTCCCCCAAAGTCTTCCTTGTAAAAGTGATCTGGATTTTCGGCTGATTCCCTCCACAGTCTGTCCCTGTACAGTGTTCTGGAGCCCGGCTGATTCCCTCTACAGCCCTCCTTGTACAGTAAATCGGGAGTGGGCTGATTGCTCCCCCGTCTCTCCTTGTACAGTGATTGGGGGTCGGCTGATTGCCCCTCACAGTCTCTTCTGTACAGTGATTGGGGGTCGGTGTTTGTTTCTAAACAGCCCTTTCCCTGTACAGTGATCTGGAGTCCGCAGATTGCTCTCACAGTCCCCTTTTGTACAGTGACTGGATTTTCGGTTTTTTGGGCTCTCACAGTCTGTCCCGGTACATGTTCGGGGGTCGGCTGTTTTGCCTCACAGTCCCCTCCCTTTTCGTGATCTGGAGTCGGCTGATTGCTCTCACAGCCCTTTTCCCCTTGTACGTGATCGGGAGTCGGCTGATTGTTTCTCACAGTTTTCCCCCTGTACAGGACCCGGGAAAGGGGCTAAATTGCTCTCACAGTCCCCCTTGAACATTTGTTTCTGGAGTGGGCTGATTTTTCTCACAGTCTTCCTTTTACGTGATTGGAGTCGGCTGATTCTCTCACGCCCTTCACCCTTGTACAGTGCTGGGGGTCGGCTATTGCTCTCCAGTTCTCCCCTTGTACAGTGCTGGATCGGTAAATTGCCCTCAAATTCCCCTCTTTCAGTGATCTGGAGTCGGCTGATTGCCCCGGGTTCCTCTTTTTTTACAGTGATCTGGAGTGGGCTGATTGCTCTCACATTTCCCCTTTACAGTGATCTGGGGGTCGGCTAAATGCTCCTCTTTTTCCCCTGAAACAGTATCTGGAGTCGGCTGATTGCTCTCAAAAGGTCCCCCCCTTGTCAGTGATCGGGGAGTCGGCTGATTGCCTCACAGTCTCTCCTTGAACATGTTTCGGGAGTCCTGTTTTGCTCTAACAGCTGTCCTTTGTACAGTGTTTCTGGGTGGGCGGTTTGCTCTCCGGGTTGTCCTTTTTTACAGTGATTTTGGAGTCGGCTGTTTGGGTTCTCACAGTCCCCCTTGTACAGTGATCTGGAGTGGGCTGATTGCTCTCCAGTCTTTTCCTTGTACAGTGTCTGGGGTGGGCCCGATTTTTCTCCCCAGTCTTTTTTGTACAGTATCTGGAGTGGGCTGTTTGCTCTCACAGTCTCCTTGTACAGGGTTGGAGTCGGCTGATTGCTCTCACGTCTTTTCCTTGTACAGTGTTGGGGAGTCTGCTGATTGCTCTCTCAGTCTGTACCTGTACAGTGATCTGGAGTCGGCTGATTGCTCTCACAGTTTCTCCTCGTACAGTGATCTGGAGTCGGCTGATTGCTCTCACAGTCTCTCCTCGTACAGTGATCTGGAGTCGGCTGATTGCTCTCACAGTCTCTCCTTGTACAGTGATCTGGAGCCCGGCTAAATTGCCCACAGCCCTTCCCCTTTGGGTACATTTGATTGGAGCCCCGGCTGATTGCTCTCACGTCGGGCCCTTAACAGTGATCTGGATCGCTGTTTTGGCTCCCCACATTCTCTCCTCGTACAGTGTTTCCTGGAGAGGGCTGTTTTGCTCTCACAGCCCTCCCCTTGTACAGTGATCTGGAGTCGGCTGATTGCCCCTCCCCAGTTTTTCCCCCTCGTACATGATCTGGAAAACGGCCCCTAAATTGCTCTCACATTCCCCTTTTAACAGTGATCTGGAAAAGGCTGATTTGCTCTCACGTCTGCCCCCCTGTACAGGGGACCCTGGAGTCGGTAAATTGCCCCAAAACAGCCCTCCCCCTTACGTGATCTGGAGTCGGCTGTTTGTTTTTCTCACGCCCTCTCCTTGTACATGATCTGGAGTCGGCTGATTCTCTCACAGTCCCCTCCCCCGACATGATCTGGGTGGCTGTTGCTTCACGTCCCCTCCTTGTCCCGTGATCTGGAGCCCGGCGGATTGCTTTCACATCGGGTCCCCGTACAGTGATTTTGGATTTCCGGCTGATTCCCTCTAACGTCTTTTCCCATGTCCCGTGGATCGGGAAAGTCGGCTGATTGCTCTCGCAGTTCTCCCCTGTTCAGGTGACGGGAAATTTAGTGATTGGGTCCCCCACAGTCTTCCCTGTACAGTGTTTCTGGGCGGCTGATTGTTCTCCAGTCTTTTCCTTGTACAGTGTTTGGGGAGTGGGCTGATTGCTTTTACAGTCCTCCTTGTACAGTGATCGGAGTGGTTTGATTTCTCCACAGTTTTCCTTGTACAGGATCGGAGCGGCTGATTGCTCCAAAACTCCCCCTTTTTCGTGTTCTGGAGTGGTTTGTTTGCTCTCACAGTCTCTCCCTGAAACCAGTGTTCTGGAGTGGCTGATTGCTCTCACAGTCTCTCCTTTTTCATTGATCGGGAGTCGGCTATTGCTTAAACCGTCTCCTCGTACAGGGGATCTGGAGTCGGCTATTGCTCTCACAGCCCGGGCCCCTGTACATGATCTGGGTCGGCTGATTACTCTCTCAGCCCCTTCCCTGTACAGGGGAACTGGGTCGGCTGATTGCTCTCACAGTCTCCCTTGGGTACAGTAAATCGGGATTTCGGCTGATTGCTCTCACAGTCCCCTTTTCCTTCAGTGACTGGGGGGCGGCTGATTGTCTCACAGTCTCCTTTTTCAGTAAACTGGAGTCGGCTGATTGCTTCACAGTTCTCCTTTTTACAGTGATCTGGGTCGGCTAAATTGCTCTCACAGTCTGTCCCTTTTCAGTGATCGGGGAGTCGGTGATTGCTCTCACAGTTTTCTCCTTTTTAACAGTGATTGGGTCGGTGATTGCTTTTCACAGTTTTCTCCTTGTACAGTGTTTCTGGAGTCGGCTGATTGTTTTCTCACGTCTGTCCCTGAAAAAGGTGATTGGGGTGGGTTTGATTCTCCCCCACTTCTCCTTTTTCTTGTTTTTTGGAGAGGGGCTGTTGCTCCCACAGTCTCTCCCATTTTACAGTGATCTGGATTTCGGCTGTTTGCTCTCACGTCTCTCCCTGTACGGGTGATCGGGTTTTGGGTGGGCTAAATTGTTCTAAAGGGTTTTTCCCCCTTGAAACAGTGATCTGGGTGGGCTGATTGCCCCTCCCGTCTCTTCCTTACAGGATTGGATCGGCTGATTGCTCTCACATTTCCTTGTACATTGACCCGGGTGGGGTTTAAAATTGCTCTCACAGTCTCTCCCTGTACATAAAGGGAGTCAGCTGATTGCTCTCACAGTTCTCCTTTTAAAGTGATCGGGGAGTGGGCCCTGATTGCTCTCACGTCTCTCTTTTTTCAGGGACCCTGGGTGGCTGTTTTGCTCTCCGTCTTTTTCCTTGTACGTGATCTGGAGTCGGCTATTGCTCTCAATCTCCCCCTTTAAACAGTGATCTGGATTTTTGGTTGTTTGCCCCAACAGTTCCTTGTACAGTGACTGGATTTCGGTGATTGCTCTCACAGCCCTCTCCCTGTACGTGATCTGGAGCCCGGGCTGTTTGGCCCCTCACAGCCCTTCCCCTTTACGTGTTTCGGAGTGGGCTGAGGGCTCCCCCCCAAAAGTCTCTCCTTGACAGTAAAGGGGAAAGTGGGCTGTTTGCCCTACGTCCCCCTTTTTCAGTGTTTGGGGGGTCGGCTGTTTGCCCCTCAAAGTTTCTCCTCGTACAGTGATCTGGAGTGGCTGATTCACCACAGATTTTCCTTGAACAGGGGGAATCGGGAGTGGCTGATTGCTCTCACGCCCCTCCTTGTACAGTGACCCGGGGAGCCCGGCTAAATTGCTCTCACACCCCCTGTTGTCAGTGTTCGGGAGTCGGCTGTTTGTTTCTCACTTTTTCCCCTTTCGTACAGTGATCGGGAAAGTGGGGCTGTTTGTTCACAGTCCCCCCTTTGTAAAAGTGATCTGGAGTGGGGGTGATTCCCTTCACACCCCTTTTCCTTGTACAGTGATCTGGAGCCCGGCTGATTGCTCTCACGTCCCCCTTGTACGGGTGATCTGGAGTGGGCTGATTGCCCCACGTCTCCTTTTTTACAGTAAATCTGGGGGGCCCGGCTGATTCCCTCTCACAGTCTCTCCTTGTACAGTGATCGGGGTTTCGGTAAAATTGCTCTAAACAGCCCTCCTTGTACATTTGATCGGGAGTCGGTGATTGCTCTCCACATTCCCCTTTTTAAACAGTGATTTTTGGGTCGGCGATTCCCCCACAGCCCCTCCCCCTGTACATGATTGGGGGGCGGCTAAATTGCTCTCACAGTCCCCCTTTTTACAGGGGACGGGAGTCGGCTAAATTGCTCTCACAGCCCCTTCCCCTTTTGGGGACAGTGATCTGGAGCCCGGTTTTTTTCCCTCTCACGTCTCCTTGAACCATTTGATCTGGATCGGCTGTTTGCTCTCACAGTCTCTCCTTGTACAGTGATCGGGAAAGTCGGCTGATTGCTCTCACAGTCTTTCCCGTACATTGATTGGAGTGGGCTGATTGCTCCACGGGTCTCCCCCTTTTACAGTGCCCTGGAGTGGCTGTTTGCTCTCACAGTCTCTCCTTGTAAAATGATCTGGGAGTCGGCTGATTGCCCCCACATTTCTCTCCCGTACGTGATCTGGAGTGGGCCCTTGATTGTTTCCTAATTTCTCTTCCCTCGTCAGGTTTTGGAAAGTGGGGCTGATTGCTCTCACAGCCCTCCCCCTTGGTCTTGTTCTGGGGGCCCGGCTGATTGTTTCTAAACAGTCTCCCCCTTTTTACAGTGATCGGGTCGGCTAAATTGCTTCACGCCCCGTCCCTGTAAAAGTGATCTGGAGTCGGCTGTTTGGGCTTCCAGCCCCTCTCCCTGTACAGTGATCGGGGTTTCGGCTGTTTGCTCTCACAGTCGTCCCTGTCCCCATTTGACTGGAGTCGGCGGGTTTGGCTCTCACAGTCCCTCCCTGTACGTGTTTTGGAAATGGGCTGTTTGGCCTAAACGCCCTCTCTTGTACAGTGATCTGGGTCGGCTGATTGCTCTCACATCCCCCTTGAACAGTGATTGGGTGGCAAAAATTGCTCTCACAGTCTTTTCCCCTGTAAAATTGTTTTGGGAGTGGGCTGTTTTGCTCTCCCCGTCCCCCTTCCTTGAAACAGTGATCGGAGTGGCTAAATTTGCTCTAAACGGGTTCCCTTTTTCAGTGATCGGGAGTCCTGATTGCCCCTCACATCTCCTCGTACAGTGATCTGGAGTCGGCTGATTGATCTCACAGTCTCCTAGGACAGTGATCTGGAGTCGGATGATTGCTCTCACAGTCTCTCCTTGTACAGTGATCGGGAGTCGGCTGATTCCCCTCCCCACAGTTTCCCCCGTACAGTGATCGGGAAAATCGGCTGATTGCTCCCCACATTTCCCCTTTGTACGTGATCGGAGTCGGTGATTGCTTTTCCTCAAAATCACTTTGTACAGTGTTCTGGAGTCGGCTTTGCTTTTCCAAGCGGGTCCTTGTACAGTAAACGGATGGGGCTAAATTGCTCTCACAGTCCCTTGTACAGTGATTGGGCCCGGCTGTTTTGCTTTTCAGTTCCTCGTACATTTGATCGGATCGGTGATTGCTCTCAAAGTCTCCCCTTTGGTTCAGTGCGGGAGTCCTGTTTGGGCTCTAAAGGGTCTGCCCCTTTTTACATGATCTGGAGTGGTGATTGCTCTCACAGCGCCCCTGTAAGTGATCTGGGGGTCCTGATTGCTCTCACAGTTTTGTCCCTGTACGTGATCTGGAGTGGCTGATTGCTCTCACAGTCTCCCCTTTGGTACAGGTTTGGGAGTGGGCTGATTGTCTCAAAGTTCTCCCTGTACAGTGATCTGGAGTCCTGATTGCTCTCCCCGGGCTGTCCTTGTCCAGTGATTGGAGTCGGCTGATTGCTCTCCCCATTTTTCCCCGGGACAGTGTTTGGGAGTCGGCTGATTGTCTCACAGTTTTCCCTTTGGGTACAGTAAATCTGGAGCCCTTTTAAATTGCTCTCCCCAGTCTTCCCTGTACAGTGCTTGGAGTAGGCTGATTGCTCTCCCCAGTCTCCCTTGTACGGGATCGGAGTGGGCTGATTGCTCTAAAAACAGTTCCTCGTACAGTGATCTGGGTGGGCTGTTTGCTCCCACAGTCTCCCCCTGTAACAGTGTTTCTGGAGTCGGCTGATTGCTCTCAAAAGTCCCTTGTACAGTGATCTGGAGCCCGGCTGATGCTCTCACAGTCTGTCCTTGTACATTTGTTTGGGAAGCGGCTAAATTGCTCTAACGGGGTCTCCCTGTACAGTGATTGGAGTCGGCTGTTTTGCTTCACAGCCCTCCCCTTTGTCCCGTGATTGGAGTCGGCGGGAATTCTCTCAACCCTGTCCCTGTACAGTGATCGGGAGTGGGCTGATTGCTCCCCTCAGTCTCCTCGAACAGTGATCTGGATTTCGGCTGATTGCCTCAAAAGTCTCCTTGTAAAGTGACCCCTTGGATCGGCTGATTGCTCTCACAGTCTCCCCCCTGTACGTGTTTTCTGGAGTCGGCTGATTGCTCTCACTGTCTCTCCCTGTACAGTGATCTGGAGTCGGCTGATTGCTCTCACAGTCTCCCTGTACAGTGATCTGGAGTCGGCTGATTGCTCTCACAGTCTCTCCCTGTACAGTGATCTGGAGTCGGCTGATTGCTCTCACAGTTTCCTCGTCAGTGATCTGGAGTCGGCTGATTGCTCTCAAAAGTCTGTCCTTTTCATTTGGAATCGGGGGTGGGCCCTAAATTGCTCTAAAGCCCTCTCCTCGTACAGTGATCTGGAGTGGGCGGGGGGGGCTCTCCCCCAGTCCCCTCCTTGACAGTGATCTGGAGCCCGGCTGAGCCCCTCACAGTCTCTCCTTGTACGTAAATCTGGAGTCGGCTGTTTGCTCTCCAGCCCTCCCCCTTGTAAGTGATTTTGCAGCGGTAAATTTGCTCCCCACATCTCTCCCTGTACAGGTTTCTGGAGCCCGGTGATTGCTCTCAGAGTCTCCTCGTACAGTGTTCTGGAGTCGGCTGATTGCTCTCACGTTCCTCGTACAGTGATCTGGGGGGCGGTAAATTGCTCTCACGGGGCTCCCTGACAGTGACTGGATTTCGGCGGATTGCTCTCACAGTCCCCTTTGTACTTTGATCTGGGGGGAACGGCTGTTTGCTTTCACAGTCCGTCCTTACATTGATTTTGGAGTCGGCTGATTGCTCCCCACATTTCCCCTTTTGTACAGTGATCTGGGGGTCGGCTAAATTGCTCTCACAGTTTTCCCCCTTTAAACATGATCGGGGTTTGGGGCTGTTTTGCTTAAACAGTCTCCCTTGTACGGGAAATTGGTTTCGGCTAAATTGTTTCACATTTCTCTCCTCGTACAGTGTTTGGGAGTGGGCTGTTTGGGGGCCCCTCAAAAGTCTCCCCTTTACAGTATCGGGTCGGCTAAATTGTTTCACAGCCCTCTCCCCCCGTACATGATCTGGAGTCGGCTGATTGCTCTCACAGTCTCCTCGTACAGTGATTGGGGGCGGCGATTCCCTCTCACAGTTTTCCTCGTACAGGGGAATCTGGAGTGGCTGCTCTCACAGCCCCTTTTTTAAACAGGGGACCCTGGATGGGCTATTGCTCCCAACAGTCTTCCTTGTACAGTGATTGGGTGGGCTGATTGCTCTCCAGTCTCTCCTTTTTCAGTGATCTGGAGGGGCGGGATTGCTCCCCACAGTCTCCTCGTACAGTGATCTGGATCGGCTGATTGCTCTCAAGTCTCCTTTGTACAGTGCCCTGGGTCGGCGGATTCCCTTCACAGTCTGCCCCTGTCCCGGGAATTGGAGTCGGCTGATTGCTCTCACAGTCTCCTCGAAACAGTGATCGGAGCCCGGCTGTTTGCTCTCAAGTCTCCTTGTACAGTGATTGGGGGCGGCTGATTGCTCCACGGGTCTCTCCTTGTACAGGGGATCTGGAGTCGGTGTTTGCCCCTTCTCATTTCTCTCCTTGTCCCGGTGATCTGGAGTGGGCTGATTCCCTTCAAGTCGTCCCTGTACAGTGATTTTGGAGTCGGCTGTTTGCTCTAAACAGTTTCTCCCTGAAACATTTGTCGGGGAGTGGGGTGATTGCTCCCCCACAGTCTTTTCCCTGTACATGATCTGGAGTCGGCGGGTTGCTCTCACATTCTCCCTGTACGTAAATCTGGGTCGGCTGATTGCTCTCACGGGTTTCCTTCCTCGTACAGTGTTCTGGATGGGCTAAATTTTTCCCCACAGTCTCTCATCGTACATGATCTGGAGTGGGGTGATTGCTTCACAGTCTCTCCCCCCCGTACGTGATCCTGGAGTCGGCTGATTGCTCTCACGTCTTCCCCTTGTACAGTGTTTCTGGAGTGGTGTTTAAAATTCACGGGGTTCCCCCCTGTACATTAAACTGGATCGGTTGATTGTTCTCACAGTCTCTCCCAAACAGTGATCTGGAGTCGGAGATTGCTCTAAACATCTTCCCTGAAACAGTGCTCTGGTGTGGGTTTGATTGCTCTCACAGCCCTACCCCCTATACGGGTTGGGATCTGGAGTCAGCGGGTTTTGCTCTCACATTTCCTCTCCTTGTACAGTGATCGGGATGGCTGATTGCTCTCACGTCTCTCTCTGTACAGTAAATCTGGATTTGGGGCTGATTGTTCTCACAGTCTCCTCGTACAGTGATCTGGAGTCGGCTGATTGCTCTCACAGTCTCTCCATGTAACAGTGATCTGGATGGCTGATTGCTCTCATACCTCACAGTCTCACCTGTACAGTAATCTTGTAGTCCCTCTGATTGCTCTCACAGTCTCTCCCTGTACAGTGATCTGGAGTCGGCTGATTGCTCTCACAGTCTCTCCTTGTACAGTGATCTGGAGTCGGCTGATTGCTCTCACAGTCTGTCCCTGTACAGTGATCTGGAGTCGGCTGATTGCTCTCACAGTCTCTCCCTGTACAGTGATCTGGAGTCGGCTGATTGCTCTCACAGTCTCTCACGTAAACAGTGAATCAGGATCGGCTGATGCTCCTCACAGTCTGGTCCTCGTACAGTGATTCTGGAGTCCGGCTGATTGCTTCTCACAGTTTTCTCCTTGTACAGTGATCTGGAGTCGGCTGATTGCTCTCACAGTCTGTCCCTGTACAGTGATCTGGAGTCGGCTGATTGCTCTCACAGTCTCCTCGTACAGTGATCTGGAGTCGGCTGATTGCTCTCACAGTCTCCTTGTACAGTGATCTGGAGTCGGCTGATTGCTCTCACAGTCTCTCCCTGTACAGTGATCTGGAGTCGGCTGATTGCTCTCACAGACTCTCCAGGTACAGAGTGATCTGAGTCGCCTGATTGATCCTCACAGTCCTCTTCCCTGTCAGTGATCTGGAGTCGGCTGATTGCTCTCACAGTCTCCTTGTACAGTGATCTGGAGTCGGCTGATTGCTCTCACAGTCTCTCCTCGTACAGTGATCTGGAGTCGGCTGATTGCTCTCACAGTCTCTCCCTGTACAGTGATCTGGAGTCGGCTGATTGTTCTCACAGTCTCTCCTCGTTACAAGTGATCTGGAAGTCGTGCTGATTGCTCCTCACAGTCTCTCTTGTACAGTGATTCCTTGGAGTCGGCAATTCAGCTCACAATCTCCTTGTACAGTGATCTGAGTCGGCGATTGCTCTCACAGTCCTTCCTTGTACATGATCTGGAGTTCGGCTGATTGCTCGTCCCACAGTCTCCTTGTACAGTGATCTGGAGTCGGCTGATTGCTCTCACAGTCTGTCCCTGTACAGTGATCTGGAGTCGGCTGATTGCTCTCACAGTCTCTCCTTGTACAGTGATCTGGAGTCGGCTGATTGCTCTCACAGTCTCTCCCTGTACAGTGATCTGGAGTCGGCTGATTGCTCTCACAGTCTCTCCTTGTACAGTGATCTGGAGTCGGCTGATTGCTCTCACAGTCTCCTCGTACAGTGATCTGGAGTCGGCTGATTGCTCTCACAGTTGCTCCTCGTACAGTGATCTGGAGTCGGCTGATTGCTCTCACAGTTGCTCCTCGTACAGTGATCTGGAGTCTTCTGATTGCTCTCACAGTTGCTCCTCGTCCAGTGATTTGCGCTCCCCTCCACTCTTCATATAGAGAGACTCAGATAATGAAGCATTTCTTTCATCTCTGAGAGCTGCCATCGCTGCATCGTTAGCTGGGAATTGCCCAATGTAATAAATAGGACGTAGATAATAAGAGCTGCGATTTAATCACGCTCAGGGAAGTCGTATAAATGGCTTCATTTGTCAGTGAGATGTAGAACCAGGAGATGGGATTCATAACTTATTTTTATCTCACTAAAAATTTTTCTAGAGGAGACATCTGAGGTGGTCATGTATCTTACACAGAGCCCAGACTACAGTGATCTATCTGTCCTAATTTACCTCACACCCCCCACATCTCTCATCTGATCTAAAAATCACATTCCCGACTGCTCCCATTTTCCATGTTCTGCACCCAATTCACCCCAATTTCCTATCTTTGCCACAAAACATCCCTAATGTGAAGGCGGAAAAGCAATCTTTTTACATTCACATTTCTCTCCATTGTGTTGTTAAGAGTAAACTGTATCCCATCTACAGGAACAGGCACAGACTACATGACAAAGCGCCTCACATTCGCTGGTGCAGTCACTGTGTACATACATTACTTATCATGTACTGATCCTGATTACATCCTGTAATCAAACTCCAGAGCTGCACTCACTATATCTGCTGTTGCAGTCACTGTACATAATTACTATACCAGTACTGATCCTGAGTTACATCTGTATTATCCTCCAGAGCTGTGCTCACTATTCTGCTGGTGCAGTCACTGTACATAAATTAATATCCTGTGACTGATCCTGAGTTACATCCTGTATTATACTCCAGAGCTGCTACTCACTATTCTGCAGGTGCAGTCCACCTGTACATACATTACTTTATCCTGTACTCGATCCTGAGTTTCATCCTGTATTATACTCCAGAGCTGTGCTCCTATTCTCTGAGCAGACACTGTTACATACAATACTTATCCCTGTACTGACCCTAACTTACATCCTGTATTAACTCCAGAGCTGCACCTCACTATTCTGCTGGTGCAGTCACAGTACAAACATTACATATCCGGTACTAGATCCTTAGTTACATCCTGTATTAACCTCCAGAGCTGTGGCTCACTATTCTGCTGGTGCTGTCACTGTACAAACATTAAATTATCATTTAATTATCCCATGTACTGATCCTGAGTTACTTCCTGTATTATACTTACTCCGAGCTGCACTCCACTATTCTGCTGGTGCAGTCACTGTACATACATTACTTATCCTGTACATATCCTGAGATACATCCTGTATTATACTCTAGAGCTGCACTCACTATTCTGCTGGAGCAGTCACTGTGTACATACATTACTTATCCTGTACTGATTCTGAGTTACATCGCTGTATCTATCCTCCAGAGCTGCACGCACTATTCTAGCTGGTGCAGTCACTGTTACATACATTACTTATCCTGTACTGATCCTGAGATACATCCTGTATTATACTCCAGAGCTGCACTCACTATTCTGCAGGCTATGGAGCTGAAATTTAGCAGCATTCTCTGCTTGTTCTCTGCATAGAGCCTATTTTGGCAGTTTTCCTTCTGGCTCAGTACAATCATTTGATTTAGCAAAAAACCTAAGTGCCTCCTGTATGATAAAGCTTTTCCAGACTGTATTTGTAGGGTTTCCTGTCGTGCACCATCTGTTATGTAGCTGCAGCATGTAGTAGCGGTGCAGCTCTCAGCTTAGTACTTACATGCTATAACCTGCTTATATTATGGGGCTGATCACCTGAATGTACGGTGCAAACACAGTATCCCGACCGGTTCTGTGGCAGAGCCATATAGAACAACAGGGCAGATACATTCTCTTTTGCTATATTTGCCAAAGGCACTTTGTGACGATATAACAGTGTCTGCCATACCCCTGTAGCCGGCACAGTTGTGTGCGCGTTCGGCTCAGTTGTTCTCTACATTTCTGCCACGATACCCGTCAGGATCCCATTTTTGCACAGAATCGCAACAGACAAAACTTCATGTGATCGGCCCTTTAGTGACATCATGTGAAAGACCAGAACATGCCCCCTATCATTCAGACAGGATGCCCCAAGGTTCACGAAACCACAACATCTCTAATGAGTTCATGGGGCCATAAATAATGGCCGCCTGATGAAGGGCAGTCTGAGCGTCCGTCCGCCTGCTCCCTCACTGCAGCAGCACGTCCGCCTGCTCCCTCACTGCAGCAGCACGTCCGCCTGCTCCCTCACTGCAGCAGCACGTCCGCCTGCTCCCTCACTGCAGCAGCACGTCCGCCTGCTCCCTCACTGCAGCAGCACGACCGCCTGCTCCCTCACTGCAGCAGCACGTCCGCCTGCATCCCCTCACTTGCAGCCAGCACTCCGCCCTCTCTCCCTCAATCTGCAGCAGCATGTGTCCGCCGCTCCCTCACTGCAGCAGGCAACTGTCCGCCTGCTCCCTCACTGCAGCAGCACGTCCGCCTGCTCCCTCACTGCAGCAGCACGTCCGCCTGCGCCCTCACTGCACCAGCAAGTCCGCCTGCTCCCTCACTGCAGCAGCACCCCTGGCCTGCCACCCAGAACTTACTGAAATGGAAATATCCAGTGTGGCTGGGCTAGTAGATAGTGAAATGTCAAGAAATTCAGTTTAATTTCAGACACTAGGGGCGACATGTCCGTAAAGTGGCGTATCCATGCCAGTTTTAGGCGCATTAAATAAGTGTAAAGTGCGCCTGAAAGCCCGATACTTTCTAAAAACTGGCGTCAGGTATATCTTAATGTGCCTAAAAAGGTGCATTGCGCAACTCGCGGCGCATAGCATAACATAATCATCTGGAGCTTCTACCCACAGTCCCCTATATACCTGCGTAATTCTCTTCTCCCTTAACCTGCTTCTCCCTTGTTACTCATAACAAGCTTTCCTCTCTACTCTCCAAATTCAACATCACTACCTGTTATCTTGAGCCATTGCCATTTCATCTCATCCCAGACCTTAGTATTGTTATTATCTCAGCCCTCACCTATCTCTTCAACCTATCAGTAACCTCTTGCATCTTCCCTTCCTCCTTAAAACATGCAACCATTATACCCCCCCCAAAAAAAATCTCTTAACCCCTTCTTTCTTTAGAACTATAGCCCCACCTCACTGCTTCCAATTGCTTTTAAAACGCCTTGAACAACATGTGAATCTTGAACTGTCCCCACATCTCTCCTCCAACTCTCTTCTCAATTCTCTGCAATCTAGTTTTCAATCCCACCCCTCTATGGAAACCGCCTTTACCAAAGTCACTAATGACCTAGTAACTGCTGAAGCCTCACGCCACTGCTCTGTGCTTTTCCTCTAAGGGCGCATCCCCACGGCATAGGACAAATATTTGTCCTGTTTTGCGCCCGTCCCACGGCCGCGGGGGGGGGGGGCGGCTTTTCTCCGCGATGAGCAGAGAAGAGCTCTCCCCCCTCCCATTGAGAAGCACAGATTCTGTCCGAAAACCGGACGGAAGAAGGTGCTTTCTCAATGTTTTGCCGCCGGACGGAAGACCCGTGCGGTTGGGACTGCTGCACGGGTTTTCCATAGAGCACAATTGTGCTCATTTTCGGCCGGTTTTTCAGGCGCTCTGAGAAACTGCAAACCGCCTGAAAAATCGGCCGAAAACCCTTGCCGTGGGTACATGCCCTTAGACTTGTCCTCTGCTTTTGACACTGTTGACCTAATCAAATGTTCAGCATCTCATATACCACCTCCTCCTCTCGCCCTCTCTCTGTTGGTGTCCCCCAAGGGTCAGTCCTGGGTCCTCTACTCTTCTTTGTCTACACCTTTGGCCTGGGTCAGCTCATAGCCTCACGTGACTTTCAGTACCACCTGTATGCTGATGTTAAAAGCTATTTCCAGTAAAATGTACAGAAATTATAATATATGATGATATGATAAAATATACACAGGCACACACGAGCACACAGACATAGGTAAAAAATAAAGTTGCTGGCATTGTTATTTTGAAGGTTGGTGAAGAGCTGGTCCAAACCAGTTTGGTAAACATACCAATGACAACAGAAGGTGGAATGTAAGAAGGTTGAACCTAATATATATAGCTGTATTCCCCCATATGGTTTGTAATAAAGCCTGAGCCAACTAGAGTCACACCCACACGGAGACGTGTATATAAGGAAGGGGTGTGGGGAAGCCAGGGTGGAACCCAGGGGCGGAGCCAACAGACCTTGGAAAGAGCCATGTGGGGGAGAAGGCCATGTGCTGGCCATGAGAGAAGGCATTGAGGCCTAACTCTGGTCTCAGACTGAAGGAAGGGACCACTCATCCTATTCTACACACAGACACTCAAGGGTAACGTAGATACATATTTGGTATTGTATTCTATGCTTTGTAACTTGTAACGATGATATGTTATGATCCTTTGAAGATTTTAAAATAAATTATCTTTT
This sequence comes from Phyllomedusa bahiana, assembly GCA_025379985.1. Taxonomy (NCBI): domain Eukaryota; kingdom Metazoa; phylum Chordata; class Amphibia; order Anura; family Hylidae; genus Phyllomedusa; species Phyllomedusa bahiana. Next base: position 100,934 of record JAODAL010006839.1, on the reverse strand, counting down.
TCTTATAATAAAGAAAGGTGTATAAGTATTACTGAATCTAGAATCGTTTTAAAATAAAAAAGTAAGGACCTAAGGTCTGCACCAAGTCACTCACGGTGATCATAGATCTGTTATTTTGTCACTAAAGGGAAAAAAAATTTTTTCTCTAACTGTATATTAATTGGGACATGTCGCCCTAAATTGTCAGACTGTTCTTTAACTCTGCGATACCCCAGTATGCAGTCAGCTCCCTCTAGAGGTAAAGGCAGGCAGCCAGAATGTTACATTTTAGGGTCTACTGCATAGATGTCAATACAAAGAAAAAAAAAATTGATTAAGTAAAGGCCGTCCCCGACTTACACCGTTCTGACTTACATCTGTCCCCTAGTTACAAATGGAGACTTATGTGGCATGCTGGCACTTGTAGTTCTATGTTCCACAGCAGATAGTAGCCGTAGAATGACAAGTTCCAGCATGCCACAGCTGCAGATGACGTGAAAATTAGGTGAAATCTTCTTAACAGGGGCACAGACAGCAAAATAAATGTAAAAACCCTTCCCTGCACTATCCAAAACTAAAAACAAACCCTTTGTGCTGAAGTTACATTCAATAAATGTACCTGTTCCGACTTACATACAAATTCAACTTAAGAACAAACCACAGTCGAATCCGTCATAACCCGGGGACTGCCTGTATTCACCAAAAATTTCGGAGACTATTCATATTTTTGGTTGAGCATTTAATTTGCCAGCCGGGCGTCGTGTACTGTGTGGACAGGTTTGGGGGGTATCTCCGCCCCATCTGCTCTGTGTCGCCCCACTTCTCTCTGCCCGCCGTCGCTCCTGGTGTCTGCTTGCCAGGTCTGTTGCGGCGCCTCTCTGCTCTGCCCGGTCGCCCCTCCGCTCTGCCCGGTCGCCCCTCCGCTCTGCCCGGTCGCCCCTCTCCTCTGCCCGGTCGCCCCTCCCCTCTTCCCGGTCGCCCCTCCGCTCTGCCCGGTCGCCCCACTCTGCTCTGCCTGGTCGCCCCTCCGCTCTGCCCGGTCGCCCTCTCTCCTCTGCCCGGTCGCCCTCTCTCCTCTGCCTCGCCCTCTCCTCTGCCCCGGTCGCCCCTCTCCTCTGCCCGGTCGCCCCTCTCGCGGTCTGCCCTCTCCTCCCCTGTCGCCCCTCTCCTCCCCTGTCGCCCCTCTCCTCTGCCCGGTCGCCCCTCTCCTCTTCCCGGTCGCCCCTCTCCTCTGCCCGGTCGACCCCTCCTCTGCCTCGTCCCTCCCTCTGCGGTCGCCCCTCTCCTCTCCCGTCGCCCCTCTCCTCTGCCCGGCCGCCGATCTCCTCCGCCCTCTCGTCCCTGAGCTCTGCCCGGTCGGCCCTCTCCTCTGCCCGGTCGGCCCTCCCCTCTGCCCGCACATTTCATAACATTCGGGATGAGCCGCACAGCGGGAAATGAAGGATTCATGAGGAGGGCAGGACGGTCCTTCCTGCAGATCTGCAATTAGGCGCAAAGTGAATTATTGGAGCAGTCAGGACCGTTTACGGTAGAGGAGAAGCGAGATTGTCAGCGACACCCAAGGTGATTGGTCATTATCCCGGAGCCCCCGGATTGGTTAATAATTGCTATTTGAGTCCTGGCTGACAAGGAGCAGATAGAGTAATAATAAGACACCGCTCCTTGTAGATTCTGCATCACCTTGTCTTCCCGCTGACCCCGTCTCCTGGATATACCCACCATATATTGCATCAAAGTGGGGGAACCTGTAGGAGCAAGGTAACAGTGTCCCCCGCTGTAGATACCAGGGATGAGGAACCAGGACAACAGTGCCGCAGCACTACAACTCCCAGCAGCCCAGCCAGTGCTTGTCAGCATCTAACAAGAAAACAGCAGTCTGCAAATGTCAGGAAGAAGCCCTCCAAGATGTAAACCAGTAAGCGACGAGTTGTAGGGTCTCTTGCTTAGGACCATATCGATGATGATCTCTGAGGAGCCTGCTCATCTACTGCTCACATGGTTCTGATGCCAATGACCGCACCCCAGCGCCATCTTATCCCCCGGGCACACCAGGCAGTTGATAAATGTAGCCAGCTCAGCATTAGTTAATAGCGGGACGCAAGGGTGGATGGCCAAACCCGGGAGACCGCCGGTAATTGACTAGTTGCAGATTGTGACGGACCTTTGTCTGAGCAATGAAACGCCAGCACCCGTGGGGGTAAAATCCTATTCTTTATTGAATTACAGCATGTGAGACATGAAACAGCCGACGCGTTTCGGAGTAGCTACAACTAAGGAGGTTGCTTACTCCGAAACGCGTCAGCTGTTTTATGTCTCGCATGCTGTAATCTAATAAAGAATTGGATTTTACCTCCAGGGGTGCTGACATTTCAACGCTTAGACAAAGGTCTGTCACAATCTAACACTAGGCAGTTGTCCAAGGGCCCCAGAACTATAGGGGCCCCATGTAGTGAATGAATGTCCCTGGAATCCAGAGCACATGCCCAAGATCCCTGGGTTGAGCCGGCCTATTTAACTGCTTGTGTGCTCTTACGACGTGCAAACAGTTATAAATCATGGTGGAGCAGGGAGCCACCGGCTTCCTGCACTGCTAATTATTCTTGTAGGCCACAGGCTGCCTACAAGACGTCAGAGAGGTGTCTCAACGTAGGTGGCGTGATGATTTGCGTGTGCTTGGGAATGGTTAGAGGTATGGCCTCATGTGGTGTCATGTATTTGGGCAGGGTCCACTGCTGTGCCCAGGGGCCCATAATGCTTTCATACACAGCCGTGCAGGAGCCGTTGGCCCCTGAAGAGCCAGTGATGGGGGACACGGCCCTTCCTCTTGATTCTCTTTCTACACCTGCCCTCTGCACACAGATTAAGAGGGAAGACATGAAATATTCCTCTCAAGTTATGGTTTAAGGATTTATTTATGAGGCTGTTTCTAGACTCGGTGATGAAGTGAGGTGAAGCATTTCATGCTCGTAAACAGATTTCTCGCTCATAAGATTGTGCAGCGTGAAGGAAAGTGACATCATGGAGGTCGAGGAGACAAATACAAGAGACTGAGGTCACGGAAGAGGGGTCCATACATCATCAAAACCCCTGCACCTCACAATTACTGCAAACACAATATACAGTAGGTTAAAGATGCCCCCTGCTGGCCACCACCCATAGTAAAGATGCCCCCTGCTGGCCACCACCCATAGTAAAGATGCCCCCTGCTGACCACCACCCAGAGATACCCCCTGCTGACCACCACCCATAGTAAAGATGCCCCCTGCTGACCACCACCCATAGTAAAGATACCACCTGCTGGCCACCACCCATAGTAAAGATGCCCCCTGCTGGCCACCACCCATAGTAAAGATGACCCCTGCTGACCACCACCCATAGTAAGATGCCCCCTACTTGACCACCACCCATAGTAAAGATGCCCCCTGTTGGACCACCATCCATAGTAAAGATTGACCCCCTGCTGGACACCACCCATAGTAAAGATGCCCCCTGCTGACCACCACACATAGTAAAGATACCCCCTGCTGACCACCACCCATAGATGCCCCCTGCTGACCACCACCCATAGTAAAGATGCCCCCTGCTGGCCACCACCCATAGTAAAGATGCCCCCTGCTGACCACCACCCATAGTAAAGATGCCCCCTGCTGACCACCACCCATAGTAAAGATGCCCACTGTTGACCACGTATAGTAAAGATACCCCCTGTTGGCCACCACCCATAGTAAAGATGCCCCCTGCTGACCACCACCCATAGTAAAGATGCCCCCTGCTGACCACCACCCATAGTAAAGATTCTCCCTGCTGGTCACCACCCATAGTAAAGATACCACCTTCTGGCCACCACCCATACTAAAGATGCCTTCTGCTGACCACCTCCCATAGTAAAGATGCCCCCCTGCTGATCACCACCCATAGTAAAGATGCCCACTGTTGACCACCTATAGTAAAGATGCCCCCTGCTGACCACCACCCGTAGTAAAGATTCCCCCTGCTGGTCACCACCCATAGTAAAGATACCACCTGCTGGCCACCACCCATAGTAAAGATGCCTCCTGCTGACCACCACCATGTAAAAATGCCCCCTGCTGACCACCACCCTAGTAAAGATGCCCATGGGCCAACCATAGTAAAGATGCCCCCTGCTGTACCACCACCCAAGTAAGTGCACTGTGCCACACCCTAGATGCCCGTGACCCCACCATAGTAATGCCCCGTACCAACACATATAAGATGCCCTGCTGACACACACATATAAGATCCCCTGCTGACACCACATTAAAGATGCCCCTGCTGCCACCACCAAGAAAGAGCCCGCTGCCCCACCATAAAGTGCCCTGTTGGACCCCACCCTGACCCCTGCCATAAGTAGAGGAGAGATGTATGAATATTTAACCCCAGCTTGTCTAGAGCAGAAATGCTCAGAGAACTTCTGCACAACATGAAAACTGCCCAACATGGTGCCCCTGACAATTAAAATGGCCACAATGGGCAAATGTGGTCCTTAGTGGGATGTAATAATGTAAAAACCACACAGCCCCCTCCTGAGCTGCCAGCCTGCGCCCCCTATATACACACTACTTCCTAATTCCAAAAATATTAGATGTTACCCAATGAAAGTAACACAGTCTCAGGCAGAACGGCCTTAGAGACCGAGGACTAGTCATCTACAACTGATACGAGGCATCATGCTTACCTTGTACAATGAGGTGCACGCGGGAGGTTTTGGGGTGATTGTCTGTCTGCACGGAGCAGGTGTAGGGGCCCTCGTCATAAATGCCCACATTCTGGATCTCGATGCTGTACTGGCTCTTGGTGTTGGCCACGAGCACCACACGAGGGTCTATGGACCACTTGTCATTCCCAGCGTAGAGGATGGTGCTGCGGTTTAGCCAGGCCACCCGGGTCACTCTGTTGTCCACCGTACACCTGCAAACAGAAAGCCAGTATGTAAGGACACCTGCAACATCACATATGGGGTATGTAGACTCCTAACTGATGAGCCCTCCCTTGTATCTATAGACCAGCCGCATCCTCCTCTGGAGCCCAGTACAAGCATGGTGCCCACCCCAAGTGCTCCTGACATATCTATAGACCAGCCCCATCCTCCTCTGGAGCCCAGTACAAGCATGGTGCCCATCCCAAGTGTCTACACCAGGAAATGCTCCTGACATATCTATAGACCAGCCGCATCCTCCTCTGGACCCCAGTACAAGCATGGTGCCCACCCCAAGTGCTCCTGACATATCTATAGACCAGCCACATCCTCCTCAGGACCCCAGTACAAGCATGGTGCCTACCCCAAATTTCTACACCGGGAAATGCTCCTGACATATCTATAGACCAGCCGCATCCTCCTCAGGACCCCAGTACAAGCATGGTGCCCACCCCAAGTGCTCCTGACATATCTATAGACCAGCCGCATCCTCCTCTGGACCCCAGTACAAGCATGGTGCCCACCCCAAGTGTCTACATCGGGAAATGCTCCTGACATATCTATAGACCAGCCGCATCCTCCTCAGGACCCCAGTACAAGCATGGTGCCCACCCCAAGTGTCTACACCAGGAAATGCTCCTGACATATCTATTGACCAGCCACATCCTCCTCTGGACCAAAGTACAAGCATGGCGCCTACCCAAATTGTCTACACCGGGAATTGCTCCTGACATATCTATAGACCAGCCGCATCCTCCTCTGGACCCCAGTACAAGCATGGTGCCCACCCCAAGTGTCTACACCGGGAAATGCTCCTGACATATCTATAGACCAGCCGCATCCTCCTCAGGACCCCAGTACAAGCATGGTGCCAACCCCAAGTGTCTACACCAGGAAAAGCTCCTGACAAAACTCTAGACCAGCCGCATCCTCCTCAGGAGCCCAGTACAAGAATGGTGCCCACCCCAAGAGCTCCTGACATATCTAAAGATCAGCCGCATCCTCCTCTGGACCCCAGTACAAGCATGGCGCCCACCCCAAGTGTCTACACCAGGAAATGCTCCTGACATATCTATAGACCAGCCGCATCCTCCTCTGGACCCCAGTACAAGCATGGCGCCCACCACCACAAGTGTCTACACTGCAGGAAATGCTCCGGACATGATCCTTATAGTGACCATCCGCATCATCCTCTTGAGCCCAGTACAAGCATGGTGCCCACCCCAAGTGTCTACACCAGGAAATGCTCCTGACATATCTATTGACCAGCCGCATCCTCCTCTGGACCCCAGTACAAGCATGGTGCCCACCCCAAGTGTCTACACCAGGAAATGCTCCTGACATATCTATTGACCAGCCACATCCTCCTCAGGACCCCAGTACAAGCATGGTGCCCACCCCAAGTGTCTACACCAGGAGATGCTCCTGACATATCTATTGACCAGCCACATCCTCCTCTGGAGCCCAGTACAAGCATGATGCCCACACCAAGTGCCTACATCGGGAAATATTCCTGACATATCTATAGACCGCCACATCCTCCTCAGGACCCCAGTACAAGCATGGTGCCTACCCCAAGTGTCTACACTGGGAAATGCTTCTGACATACCTATAGACCAGCCCCATCCTCCTCTGGAGCCCAGTACAAGCATGGTGCCTACCCCAAGTGTCTACACTGGGAAATGCTCCTGACATATCTATAGACCAGCCACATCCTCCTCAGGAGCCCAGTACAAGCATGGCGCCTACCCCAAGTGTGTACACCAGGAAATGCTCCTGACATACCTATAGGCCAGCCGCATCCTCCTCTGGACCCCAGTACAAGAATGGTGCCCACCCCAAGAGCTCCTGACATATGTAAAGATCAGCCTCATCCTCCTCTGGACCCCAGTACAAGCATGGCGCCCACCCCAAGTGTGTACACCAGGAAATGCTCCTGACATATCTATAGACCAGCCGCATCCTCCTCAGGACCCCAGTACAAGCATGGCGCCTACCCCCAGTGTCTACACCCGGACATGCTACTTACATATCTTTTGACCAGCCGCATCATCCACTTGACCCCAGTACAAGCATGGCGCCTACCCCAAGTGTCTACATCGGGAAATGTTCCTGACATATCTATAGACCAGCCACATCCTCCTCAAGACCCCAGTACAAGCATGGTGCCCACCCCAAGAGCTCCTGACATATCTAAAGATCAGCCGCATCCTCCTCAGGACCCCAGTACAAGCATGGCGCCCACCCCAAGTGTCTACACCAGGAAATGCTCCCGACATATCTATAGACCAGCCGCATCCTCCTCAGGTCCCCAGTACAAGCATGGCGCCTACCCCAAGTGTCTACACCAGGAAATGCTCCTGACATATCTATAGACCAGCCACATCCTCCTCAGGACCCCAGTACAAGCATGATGCCCACCCCAAGTGTCTACATCGGGAAATGTTCCTGACATATCTATAGACCAGCCACATCCTCCTCAAGACCCCAGTACAAGCATGGTGCCCCCAAGTGTCTACACCAGGAAATGCTCCTGACTTACACGCTGTGCAGCATGGCTTCTTGATGCAACGTGTGCTGGGCAAGCGTCTATTTTTTAACAATTTTTTGGTTTTTTTTTTACCACAAAACAAACCTGACTACACAGATCCTTAAAGGGGTTCTCCTAACATTGATGGCATATTGTAGGATATTCCTTCAGTGTCTCTCTGGGACCTATCTTGAGAACGAGACAGTTTTGAACACAGTGGTCGGGACGGTCCCATTGATTTTAATGGGTGTTCGGAATACAGCCAAATGTACTCAGAACTCCCATTGATTTCAATAAGAGAGTCCCAATCATCTTTTGGTTCAAAAAGGAAAGGTTTCGGGACTCGTTCTTGCGATAGGTGCAAGTCCCAGAAGTGGGAACACCCCCGTAATGCTCCTTGATATCTTAGTCATGAATGGGGGTAATATCACCCTCCTGGAAGAGTATTGGGCATTGTATGGATCTCACAGGTACTGATGGGCAGCATTACACTGCAATACTGAAGTATGTATGACCACGGTAGATTGCAGGGTCAAGTCCTCTTGTGGTGCTTTAAAAAGGAAAAATAAAACTTTTATTAAATTACTGTACAAATATTTAAAAATGAAAATATAAAATCTCACAAAAAATTGCTTTGATCAACTTATATTTTGCTTGTTTAGGAACAAAAACAAAACAATACAAAACATGCACATAATTGGTATCGCCACACCCATAACGCCCCGCACTATGACATAAGCAGCACATGAACCCCACACAGACAATGGCTGAATTTGTTCATTTAAAAACTCTGCCTCCACAGATTTGTTAAATTTACTAAAATTCAAAATGTATATTTTTTTTCAGATTTGACTATTTTTGAGGGCCCCATTTTTTGGTCCATTGTATATAAAGTCCAGGACCTTGGAAGCTCCTCTCTGCATCATTGAGGAGATTTCCAGCCTCCAGCAGCTTCTCCTGATGTTTTATGGAAGGAGGCGCTGTATCTGGATTAGTATCTGCTCCATTCTCTATAGTCTCCATGTTGTATTATGTTGGGGACATTTTGGGATCTAAGAACCAAGTTTTCCATAGAGTTATGGTCTCGCCTTACAATGGTCGTCCCAGAGCCAATTAAAGGGGTTTTGCCATGAAGTGAGTTCCTTACCTCCTTATCAGATATGGGGAGAATATAAACACATCATGCTGAGTCATGAACGCTGCAGGAGTGAGAGGGAGGGGGGTGAGCAGAGAGTGAGGAAGACGGGAGCGTCTCAAAAGTTTACTCAAATAATAACATTACAACAGTGGATTCTCTATACAGCAGACAGCCTCATACACTGAACTTTCTCCCTAGCCCCTTGCAAGCTCCTTCATGTTCCCTGTCATCAGATAAGAAGTGCAAACACGCAAGCCCGGCCAGTTCAGCTCCCTGTCAGCTCCTGGTCATGTCTAATGTTAACTTTCAGGAAACTAAGGGAGACTGAGCAAGGCTGTAGCTCTCAGAGGCTTCACTTTTTGTAATCACATATATTTAGAAAAGTGATTAAATACCCATTTTGGAGGATCCCACGTCAACATTACATCATGGCAAAACCCCTTTAATATTGTATGTGGAGGGCTCAGTGAATGGTGTTTTACCACAGGGCGACATCTGCAAGCTGTGGGGCTCCGCATCTTCCACTTCACGGTCGGCTCTGACGGATGATAACCTGGCAGCTGAGTCACTTCTTCCATCTCACAAACTGCATCACTTACATTGGGCCTCAGCGGTTTTAATTGAACATTTAGACGACCATCCCCGTAATCCGTGCCCGGAGGGGCCTGCAGGCGGTGCACAGCGATCAGTCACCAGCGCCCATGGTTAACCCCTCATATCCCAGCGTCCATTGTGTGCCACCGTGATGCCGGCTTGGCATTTGATATTGATTCGGGCTCGGCTCCTGGAAGCTGTTAAGATTCTCTGCTGGAAACGTGATTATTCTGCTGTGTACAGACACAGACTTCAATGAGCTCCGGGAGCAGATCGAGGCTGTGCACTTTCCATGCTCCGGCTTTAGAGCTCGCTCCCCGGGTGCGCAGGTTCCACTCAATAACACACATTGAAGCGCGTCTGGAGCTCTCGCAGCACAAATGTTTTTTAAAACTAGGTAATGGCCTTTTCTCTTTCTTGCCGGGATTAGGTCTCCTGCTCGTAAGCGCCGCATGTTTCCTAAGTGGCGACAGAAGTGAATTAGAGGATGGAAAATTGAAGGGACTCCAGCCCGTGGTTAGTGAGCCGCACACCCGCTGCCCTGCGAGCAAACTAGCCTGCTGCCATTTATATAAATGCAGCTGAAATCAAAAAACAGAACCAGTTACTTCAATAGGTTGAATGGGATTCTCGGCTAAGACCCAAATAACAGAAGAGAAAGAAACCAGAGTCCATCCAGAAATATAGTACAAGAATGGACTCGCGGGACAAGGATGTAATTCTACCGCTGTACAAAGCATTGGTGCGGCCTCACTTGGAATATGCTGTTCAGTTCTGGGCTCCAGTTTATAGAAAAGATGTAATGGAGCTAGAGAGAGTGCAAAGACGAGCAACCAAACTAATAAGGAGAATGAAGCATCTTAGAGCAAGTGCAAAGACGAGCAACCAAACTAATAAGGAGAATGAAGCATCTTAGAGCAAGTGCAAAGACGAGCAACCAAACTTATAAGGGGAACTGAACATCTTAGAGAAAGTGCAAAGACGAGCAACCAAACTAATAAGGAGAATGAAGCATCTTAAAGAAAGTGAAAAGATGAGCAACCAAACTTATAAGGAGAATGGAGCATCTTAGAGAAAGTGCAAAGACAAGCAACCAAACTAATTAGCGGAATGGAGCATCTTAGAGAAAGTGCAAAGACGAGCAACCAAACTTATAAGGGGAAAGGAGCATCTTAGAGAAAGTGCAAAGACGAGCAACCAAACTTATAAGGGGAAAGGAGCATCTTAGAGAAAGTGCAAAGAAAAGCAACCAAACTAATAAGGGGAATGGAGCATCTTAGTGCAAAGACAAGCAACCAAGCTAATAAGGGGAATGGAGCATCTTAGAGAGAGTGCAAAGACGTGCAACCAAACTTGTAAGGGGAATGGCGCAATTTAGTTATGAGGAGAGGTTAGAAGAATTGAACTTATTTAGTCTTGAGAAAAGACGGCTTCAGGGAGACGGGATTAATTTATATAAATGGCCCCTACAAAAAGTATGGGGAAAAGCTTTTTCATGTAAAGCCCCCTCAAAAGACAAGGGGACATTCCCTTCGGCTAGAGAAAAAAGCATTCAATCTCCAAAGGAGAAAAGCGTTCTTCACTGTGAGAACTGTAAATCGGTGAAGTAGCCGCCTGAGGAGCTGGTCACAGCAGGAAAGGTGAGGGTTTCAAGAAAGGCTTAAATATCTACCTGACACTAAAGAATATTAATGCATACGTAGCTATGTAAAATTCTGGATCCTGGCTGGTGGAAGCTCTGGGGTCAGAGATATGGTCTCCACTGGAGCAGATTGGTTCTTGCCTTGTGGATTCCAGGGCATTAACACAGTGGGGAGGGGGGGGGGGGGGTTGAAATCGTTGTCTCCCTCCCTTCACCCACATTTTCCCCACCCTTGGTTAAACTTGATGGACACGTGTCTTTTTTCAGCCGTACTAACTATGTAACTATGTAAGAATGAGCAGCTCAGCCAAAGTTGGGGTAACGCTGTGAGATACTTTATAGCATCCTCCAGGAACATAACCAAGAGCTGATCCATTACAAACACTTATTCAGGTGGGGTGCGTCAAAAATTTGGGCTCAACTATACAATGTTTTGGGTCACTACGACCTTTTATCGGGCATCTATAGCAGCAGGCTGGTCCATGAGATGGTCCCTTTCAGGATGTATGGAAAATGGACCTGGACCACAGTGAACAAATTCACCCAGAACCAGGGCTGCCCTCAGTCATCTATTAACCGTTTCAGGGCCCCGTGCAGCCAAATCACATAGGGCCCCCACCCATTACTAGTTCCTATTGTTTAACATATCAGTGGGTCCCTTTTTTATTAGGGCCCCTGACAGGAGTACTGCCCGCACTGCCCTATGGGCACCCCTTCCCAGACCTGGACGTAATGCACCAGATCCTAGAGCTGACATATGATGTCATCCCCCTATAATGTGCCCCATATGACCCCCTATGGATTCCCTCTGAGCAGTGTGACTGGAGCCCAACAGCTTCATCCGCACTATAAGACATTCTGTGGTTGATCCATATTCATTTCTATAGCACAATCCATACACAGACACTGAACCAGCAGGGGCTGCAGCCTGAAAGTCAGCAGAATACTAGAAGAAGTGCAGCTCTGGCTGCAGCAGGAGGATTTGGCAATCATTCAGCATTATGTGTGGGCTTTCTCATGGGTGAGTGCAGCGACCATCGAAATTCACTGTGCAGTCAGCGTAACATTGTGCATACAGGGAAGCGGGGTCGTCTTAAGAGGATTCGCAGAACGTGTCGAGCGGTGAGTGCAGCCAGCACTTGGGAGTCTCCAGAAAGCCGGGGAGGATTAAGGTGGCATTATCCTAAATTCATTAACACCATGTGCGAATCGATCGGCTGTTACAGATATCCTGCACTAAGTGAATGGATTAGTACAATGTAAGAGGAGCTTATGTGCAGCAGCCTCTATAGAGCCTCGCCGGTTCCCTGCCTGCCTGGGGGGCTCTGTATAAACCAAGGGGCTCACCAGCCTTTATATAGACCCAAGCGATGAGCACATGTAATCCGGAGCAGTCTATTAACCCTCCCTCTGCTGGAGGCTCATCTCCGGAATATCAGGGTTTCTAGAGCGATGGGGGATCAGACGCCCCTCACTGACCAGCAGGTGCGCAGATTACTCTCCTCTATATAGACGGATATAGAACAATAGTATAAGTGGGGGCACAGTCATCCTTGTAGACTCTCACCTTCCGGTGGGGTTGGTTGGCATCGATCAGGGGAGTGATAAACCCTGCATTTTTTGGGGCATATTCACAGCTCAATGGCTGGACTAGACTGAACCCAACAGCAGGCAGCTCTAGCCTATATGCAACCTGGGCAGCCCGCCTAATCTAAAAGTATGGGTGTCACTAATAGGTTGTAAGCCAGCATGGTGCACCACACGTATCAGTATTTATGGCACACTTCTGTATCGCCTTATTTATAAGCAATTGTAGTACCAGCAACCACCCCCCGCATGCAGTGAGAGTGTGTGAATGGTTGTTCTATTAGTATTTTTGCATTTGGGCAATCTCCACATGCATGATACTGTGGCTTGTCTGCATGGTGGTGTGAACAGGTATTATAATAATGTGCAGTTTTTTATCATCTTATTGTTCCCCTAGCAGCGGGATATGTGAGCTGCTTCTCAGCAATTAGCTGCACCTGTTAATTTTTCCCAGGTAGCATATAGGCCAGAGCTGCCTGCTATCGAGTTCAGTCTAGTCCAGCCATTGAGCTGTGAATATGCCCCAAAACTTGCAGTGTTTTTTTGAGCAAGTAATGTCCCATTTTTTGTTTGAGTGATAAACCCTGGTGAAAGGTGGTTGGCATGGATGAGGTGAGTGATAAACCCTGGTGAATGGTGGTTGGCATGGATGAGGTGAGTGATAAACCCTGATGAATGGTGGTTGGCATGGATGAGGTGAGTGATAAACTCTGGTGAATGGTGGTTGGCATGGATGAGGTGAGTGATAAACCCTGGTGAATGGTGGTTGGCATTGATCAGGTGAGTGATAAACCCTGATGAATGGTGGTTGGCATGGATGAGGTGAGTGATAAACCCTGATGAATGGTGGTTGGCATGGATGAGGTGAGTGATACACCATGTTGTATGTTAGTTGGCATCAATCAGGTGAGTGATAAACCCTGATGAATGGTGGTTGGCATGGATGAAGTGAGTGATAAACCCTGGTGAATGGTGGTTGGCATGGATCAGGTGAGTGATAAACCCTGGTGAATGGTGGTTGGCATGGATGAGGTGAGTGATAAACCCTGGTGAATGGTGGTTGGCATGGGTGAGGTGAGTAATAAACCCTGGTGAATGGTGGTTGGCATGGATCAGGTGAGTGCTAAACCCTGATGAATGGTAGTTGGCATGGATGAGGTGAGTGATAAACCCTGGTGAATGGTGGTTGGCATGGATCAGGTGAGTAAATAAACCTTGGTGAATGGTGGTTGGCATGGGTGAGGTGAGTAATAAGCCCTGGTGAATGGTGGTTGGCATGGGTGAGGTGAGTAATAAACCCTGGTGAATGGTGGTTGGCATGGGTGAGGTGAGTAATAAACCCTGCTGAATGGTGGGTGCCCTGGATGAGGTGAGTCATAAACCCTGGTGAATGGTGGTTGGCATGGATCAGGTGAGTGATAAACCCTGGTGAATGGTGGTTGGCATTGATCAGGTGAGTGATAAACCCTGGTGAATGGTGGTTGGCATCAATCAGGTGAGTGATAAACCAAGTTGTGAAATATTCCTTGTTCGGATGTGTCCAGTGCCTGTTATATGGTATCACGCCGCCCGCTGACTATTATTGTGCCTTTATGCCATAGCTTTCTTCCATTACATGGAGACCCCTCAACCTGTATGACTGTGTGTGAACATTGCAGTATCGCAGCAGAGCCTTACAACACTACAGCTGCGCAAAAAGTGACAAAATGAGATGAAACAGATCTAAAAACAGAGGACCCGTCTGCCGACACCAATACTCTGACAAAAAGTGACAAAACGAGACGTAAAAACGGCGGCGAATGTGGATGAAACTAGTACATCAACCGAAAGTGACCAAATGAGAACAGAGAGGCGGCGAGTGGACGCTGTATTTGGGTGCAGATTCCGTGCGCAGATTCAGCATCCAAGTCGAATGTAGTTATTAGCACTGGGCCCTATGTAAACTCAGCATGAGTACGATCAGTGGGTAATATCCACATCTACAAGGAATCCAAAAAGTTGGCAGCAGCAGCAGCCTACAATTATTTCAGGATGCACCGCGCTTCCATGGGGCGTGCAAAGACCAAAAACATAGAAATGGGATGAAAAGATACAAATTTGTGCTTTTACTCCTCCATAAAAACGCCCCGATCCGTGCGACATTTCAATCTGAATAGATCTGTCCTACGTCAGTCCGGGACGTCTCCTCTCTGGTAATTTGCAAAAACGTCATCGTGTGAACTCGCCCAAATAGTGATCAAACGATGGAACATGGGGGCCTCCTCGGCGCTGCAAGGAATATTTATTTTTGGACACTTGTTGCATAAATTTGATGCATTACTGGGGGTTACGAGGCGCGGGGGATGCAAGGGTTAACGCAGCCGCCTCCCTAATGAAGTGTGAAGGTGCGAGAGTGGCTGGACATGGAGGAGAACACAATTCAGCTGATTTACACGCGCGCCGGACGCCACCGCTCTGCTAATTTCATTATGAAGGGGGAGTCTGCTGCTACACGCGGAGGGCAGAGGAGGGAAGATGGAGTTATGGCCGGTGGCGGTGAGATTCCCGGGCAGGACGCCAGACATCCTTGTAGCGGGCCTGACGCTCCGCACGCTGCCAGCAGCACCGATAATAATGTTATTAATCAGCCGTCAATCTCACATCCCCCACGAGAGGGAAGACGGATCCGACCTGAGGGCCCCGGCGATGTCCGAGGGGCAGGGAGGGTCCAGCCTGAGGGCCCCTGCGATGTCCGAGGGGCAGGGAGGGTCCAGCCTGAGGGCCCCTGCGATGTCCAAGGGGCAGGGAGGGTCCAGCCTGAGGGCCCCTGCGATGTCCGAGTGGCAGGGAGGGTCCAGCCTGAGGGCCCCTGCAATGTACGCAGGGCAGGGAGGGTCCAGCCTGAGGGCCCCTGCGATGTCCAAGGGGCAGGGAGGGTCCAGCCTGAGGGCCCCTGCAATGTCCGAGGGGCAGGGGGAGGGTCCAGGCTGAGGGCCCCTGCAATGTCCGAGGGGCAGGGGGAGGGTCCAGCCTGAGGGCCCCTGCGATGTCCGAGGGGCAGGGGGAGGGTCCAGGCTGAGGGCCCCTGCAATGTCCGAGGGGCAGGGGGAGTGACCAGCCTGAGGGCCACAGCGATGTCCGAGGGGCAGGGAGAGGGTCCAGGCTGAGGGCCCCTGCAATGTCCGAGGGGCAGGGGGGAGGGTCCAGCCTGAGGGCCCCTGCGATGTCCGAGGGGCAGGGAGAGGGTCCAGGCTGAGGGCCCCTGCGATGTCCGAGGGGCAGGGGGAGGGTCAAGCCTGAGGGCCCCTGCGATGTCCGAGGGGCAGGGAGGGTCCAGCCTGAGGGCCCCTGCGATGTCCGAGGGGCAGGGAGGGTCCAGCCTGAGGGCCCCTGCAATGTACGCGGGGCAGGGGGAGGGTCCAGCCTGAGGGCCCCTGCGATGTCCGAGGGGCAGGGAGGGTCCAGCCGGAGGGCCCCTGCGATGTCCGAGGGGCAGGGAGGGTCCAGCCGGAGGGCCCCTGCGATGTCCGAGGGGCAGGGAGGGTCCAGCCTGAGGGCCCCTGCGATGTCCGAGGGGCAGGGGGAGGGTCCAGCCTGAGGGCCCCTGCGATGTCCGAGGGGCAGGGAGGGTCCAGCCTGAGGGCCCCTGCACTGTCCGCGGGGCAGGGAGGGTCCAGCCTGAGGGCCCCTGCAATGTCCGAGGGGCAGGGAGGGTCCAGCCTGAGGGCCCCTGCAATGTACGCGGGGCAGGGAGGGTCCAGCCTGAGGGCCCCTGTGAGGTCCGAGGGGCGGGGGGAGGGTCCGGCCTGACCGGCCCTGAGATCTCCGAGGGGCAGGGGGAGGGTCCAGCCTGAGGGCCCCTGCGATGTCCGAGGG
Organism: Phyllomedusa bahiana; assembly: GCA_025379985.1. Classification (NCBI taxonomy): domain Eukaryota; kingdom Metazoa; phylum Chordata; class Amphibia; order Anura; family Hylidae; genus Phyllomedusa; species Phyllomedusa bahiana. The sequence continues at coordinate 84,673 of JAODAL010006839.1, read as the reverse complement.
GCAGGGGGAGTGTCCAGCCTGAGGGCCCCTGCGATGTCCGAGGGGCAGGGGGAGGGTCCAGCCTGAGGGCCCCTGCGATGTCCGAGGGGCAGGGAGGGTCCAGCCTAAGGGGTGTACAAAAGTCAGTACACCCCTCGCATTATATATAGTATCTCACAGAAGTCAGTACACCCCTCGCATTATATACAGTATCTCAGAGAAGTCAGTACACCCCTCGCATTATATATAGTATCTCACAGAAGTCAGTACACCCCTCGCATTATATATAGTATCTCACAGAAGTCAGTACACCCCTCGCATTATATACAGTATCTCAGAGAAGTCAGTACACCCCTCGCATTATATACAGTAGCTCACAGAAGTCAGTACACCCCTCACATTATATACAGTAGCTCACAGAAGTCAGTACACCCCTCACATTATATACAGTATCTCAGAGAGGTCAGTACACCCCTCGCTTAATATAGAAATCTCACAGAAGCATACACCCCCGCAAATTAAAACAGAAAACTTCAAGAAGTCAGAAAACCCCCCTTTTGTTTATAAAAAGGGTATCTCACAGAAGTCAGTACACCCCTCACTTTAATATACTTATCTCAAAGGTCATTTAAACCCCTCGCTTTAAAAATATAAAAATCTCACAAAGTCATTTAAAAAACCCCTCACATTATATACAGTAGTTTCACAGAAGTCAGTACAACCCCTACATTAAAAAAGTAGTTTAAACAGAAGTCAGTAAAAACCCCTCACATTTAAAACAGTAGCTAAACAGAAGTCAGTAAAAACCCCCACTTTTATATAAAGAAACCACAGAATTACACCCCCAAAAATTTTTATACAGTACTCAAAAAAGTAAAAAGAAACCCCCTCCATTATATCCCGTAGCTCACAAAGTACACCCCTCACATTATATACAGTAGCCCACAGAAGTCAGAACACCCCCCTCTTTTTAAAATTTAAGAAATTTTCAGAAAACATTTACACCCCTCCCTTTAATATAAAGTATCTCAAGAGGTCAGTAAAACCCCTTCCATTATAATGGGTATTCACAAAGCCCAAGTACCCCCCCTCGAAATATATTTTGTATTACAGAAATCAGTACCCCCCTCGAAATTAAATATAAGTACCCTCACGAAGTCAGAAACACCCCCCTCCTTTAATTTTAAGTATCTTATAGAAGTCAAAACAACCCACGCATTATATACAGTTTTCTCAGAGAAGTCAGAAAAAACCCCTCACATTATATATGTATCCCCAAGAGAATCAGTACCCCCCCTTCGCTTTATTTTTAAAGTACCAGAGAAGCCCAAAACCCCCCTCGCTTTAAAAGTAGTATCTCAGAAATCAGAAACACACCTCTTTTTTATATACAGTAGCTCACAAAAATCAGTACACCCCCCCCTCGCATTATATTTTATATCTAAACAGAAGCCCAAGTACCCTCTCGCATCATATAAAAAGTATCTAAAGAAAAGGGTCTTTACACCCCTTGCATTATAAAAATATCTCACAAAAATTTCCAGTACCCCCTCGGATTATATACAGTATTTCACAAATAAAGTACACCCCCCTCGCATTGTATACAGTAGCTCACAAAAGGGTCATAAAAACCCCCCTCGAAAATTATATACAGTATCTCACAGGGTACACCCCTCACTTTATATACCATTTAGTTTCAAAAGAAGTGTAAAAAACCCCCCTAAACATTAAATACAGGCTCACAGAATCAGTACACCCCTCGCATTATATACGAATCTCGAGAGGCAGTCCCCACCCTCGAATTAAATATAGTATCTCACAGAAGTCATACACCCCCCGAAATTATATACAGTATCCAAGAAGTCGGGTTAACCCCCCTTGGCTTTATAAATAAAATTTTTCACAAAGTCATACACCCCCTCGCATTATATACAGAAATCTCAAGGGGTCAAAACCCCCTCGCATTATATAAGTATCTCACAGAAGCAGTACCCCCCTTTCGCATTAATAACAGTATCTCAGAGAAGTCAGTACACCCCTTCTTTAAATATAGAAATCCACAGGAAAGTCAAAACCCCCCTTTCCCTTAAAAATAAAATTACCCTCAGAAAAGGTGTACACCCCCTCGCATTATAAAACAGAAAGTTTTACAGAATTCAGTACACCCCTCACTTTATAAACAGTTAACCCACAGAAGTCAGTAAAACCCCCTCACATTAATACAGTACTTCACAGAAGTCAGTAAAAAACCCCCCTCACTTTTATATACATAGCTCACAGAAGTCAGTACACCCCCCCCACATTATATATAGTATCTCACAAATTACACCCCCACCATTATATACAGTACTCACAGAAGCCCGTACACCCCCCCTCCCCTTATATACAGTGGGCTCACAAAAGACACCCCCCCACATTATATACAGTAGCTCACCGAAGACTGTACACCCCTCACATTATATAAAAAACTCAAGAATCATTACACCCCCTCACATTATAAAAAAAAAATCTCAGAGAGGTAGTACACCCCCACGAAAATTATAAAAAATTTACCCTCACAGAAGTCAGTACCCCCCTCGCATTAAATAATTACCCCCGAAGTCAGTAAAACCCCCTCCCCTTTATAAAAAAGTATCTCACAGAAGTCAGAAAAAAACCCCTTGAAATTATATACATATCTCAAGGGGGCCCAAGAAAACCCCCGGGAAATTATATAAAGTAGCTCACAGAAATCAGAACCCCAACCCCTCGCTTTTATAAAACAGTATTTCACAGAATCAGTAAAAAACCCCTCCATTATATACATAGCTCACAGAATTTCAGTAAAACCCCTCGCTTTAATATACAATCCCAGAAAAGACAGTAACACCCCCCCCGCATTATTTTACATTTAATCCAAAAGCCCATTTAAAAACCCCCACTTTAATATACAGTATCTCAGAGAAGTCAGTACACCCCGCAAAATTTATATATGGGAAATCTCAAAAAAAGTCAGTACACTCGCGCATTATATTAGGATCTCACAAAAGTCATCCCCCCCGGGCGCTTTAATATATGGGAAACCCTTCCACAAAAGTCAGTACACCCACGAAATTATATAGGGATCTCAGAGAATTTTAGTAAAACCCCCATGCAAGCCCAAAAATCCCCTCAAAAAAGTAAGTACACCCTCACTTTATATACATAAGCTCACTGAAGTCAGTACCCCCTCACATTAAATACAGAAAGCTACAGAATTCAGTACACCCCGGGCACATTTTTATAAGAATCTCACAAAAGTCAAAACACTCCCCCCAAATTAATACATTAGCTACAGAAGACTTACACCCCCCCAAAATAAAACAGAAAGCCATAGAATTTTAGTACCCCTTCGCATTTTTATACAGTCGCTAAAAGTAAGTACCCCCCTCACATTATATACAAAACTCACAGAAGCCCAGTAAAACCCCCACTTTATATACAGTAGCTCACAGAAGCCCAGTACACCCCTGGGCATTATATTTTGAAATCCCAAAAATCAAAAACCCCTCGAATTATATAACGTATCCACAAGTCAGTACACCCTTCGCATTATAAAACAGAAAGCTCACAAAATTCCAAAAACACCCCCCCTCAAAATATACAGTAGCTCCCCAAACCAGTACACCCCCGCTTTAATATACATTTAGCTAAACAGAAGTCAGAAACCCCACCCCCCGCTTTTAAATACAGTACTCACAGAATCAAAACACCCCTCCATTATATACAGTATCTCAGAGAAGTCGGGTAAAACCCCCTCCATTATAAAACAGATCTCAAGAAGTCATTTAAAACCCCGCACATTATATACAGTACCCTAAAGAGAAGTCAGTAAAACCCCCGCACATTATAATGGGTTCTCACAAAAGTCAGAAACACCCCTGGAAATTAAATATAGGACTCACAAAAGTCGGGTACACCCCCGCCGCATTAATATAGGATCTCACAAAAGTCGTACACCCACGCTTTAAATATGGGATCTCAGGAAGTTAGTACCCCCCCTTTGGGCATGAACAAACGTCCCCAAAAAAAAGTAAGTAAAACCCCTAAAATTTAATACAGAAAGCTCACAAAAGGGTTCATTAAAAACCCCTCCCCCTTTAAATATCCAGAGATCACAGAAGTCAGTACCCCCCCGCCCATTATATTTTAGGATCTCAAAAAATTCAGAACACTCCCGCATTATTTTACATAGCTCACAGAAGTCAGAACCCCCCTCACATTAAATCCCAGAAAGCTCTAGAAATATCCCTCCCTGCGCATTATATACAGCCCCGCTCAAAAAAAAAAATTACCCCCCCTAAACATTATAAACTTAACTCAAAAGAAGTCAGTAAAACCCCTCACATTATAAAACAGAAAACCCTCACAGAACCCAGTCACCCCGCACATTAAATAGGGGGATCCACAAAAGCCCAGTAAAAACCCTCGCTTTTAAATATATGGGATTTTCAAAAAAATTCATTCCCCCTTGTGAATTATATATGGGATCCACAAAAGTCAGTACCCCCCCCGCCATTATAAACAGAAATTTTCACAGAATCAGAAAACCCCTGACTTTAAAAATACAGAACTCACAAAAGCCCATTAACCCCTTTCAAATTTATATAAAGTATCTCAGAGAAGTCAGTACCCCCCCCCGGATTATATATGGGATTTTCAAAAAAAGCATAAACCAATTTTTTTATATATGGGATCTCACAAAGTCGGGAAACACCCCTCGCATTAATAACAGTAGCCATAGAATATTTTTTAACCCCCTCCCCGCAATTATAACGCCGCTTCAAAAAAGTAAGTACCCCCCCACTTTATATACGTACTCACAAAAAGCAGTTCACCCCCGAAATTATTTTACAGTAGATCACAGAAAGTCATTACACCCCGCACATTTATAATAGGATCTCCAAAAAAAGCCCAGTACCCCCCCTCGCATTATAAAAAACGGGGGTACTCACAAAAGTCAGAAACACCCCCCCACTTTTATAAAATAGGTCTCAAAAAAGGTTCCAGTACACCCCCCCGCATTATATACAGTAGCTCACAAATTTCAGTACACCCTTTGGGCAGCCTGAAAGAAACTCTAAATGTTTTTTGGGAGGACAGGGGACATTTTCCTCCCCCTCCCGTAGAAATCTCTATATGTTATTAAAGGACAGTGTCCCCCCTCCTCACCCCCTGTAAAATTCTAAATGTTTTTAAAGGAAGTGACATCCCTCACCTCCCTTTAGCACTCAAATGTTTTATTAGAGGACAGGGGCCCTTTTCCTCACCCCCCTTTAAACCCTGACATCTCTATATGTTATTAGAGGACAGTGTCCTCTCCTCACCTCCCTGTAGCATCTCTATATGTTATTAGAGGACAGTGTCATCTCCTCACCTCCCTGTAGCATCTCTATATGTTATTAGAGGACAGTGACATCTCCTCCCCCCCCTTGCGGGCCCTGTAGCATCTTTTAAATTTATTAAGGACAGTACATCTCCTCACCTCCCTGTACATCTAAATATGTTTATTAGAGGACAGTGTCCCCCTTTCCTCACCCCCCTTTAAAGAAACTCTATATTTTTATTAGGGGAAACAGTGACATCTCCTCCCCTCCCGGTACATCCTAAAATTTTAAATTAGAGGACAGTGTCCTCCCCTTTCACCCCCCTGCACCCTTTAAGCATCCAAAAAGATTTTTAAAGGGAAAAGGTCCTCTCCTCACCTCCCTGCAGCCTGTACATCTAAAAAAATTTAAAAAATTAAGGAAAAGGACATCTCCTCACCCCCCCTTAGCATCTCTATATGTTTTTAAGAGGACATGTCCCCTCCTCACCTCCCTGTAGCATCTCAAAAATTTTTTTAAGGACGGGAAAACATCCCCTCCCCCCTCCCGTACCCATCCTATATTTTTATTAGAGGACAGGGGTCCCCCACCCCCCCTCCCTGCAGCCTGTAGAAATCTCATATGTTTTTAAAGAGGACATGACATCTCCCCCACCTCCCTTTGCAGCCTGAAACATCTCTTTTAGGGTTTTATTAAGGACAGGGACATCTCCTCACCTCCCTGAAAGCCTGTAGCATCTCTATTGTTTTTAGAGGACAGTGCCCTCCCCCTCACCCCCCCCTGCGGCCTGTAGAAATCCTAAATTTTTTTAGGGGACAGTGAAAATCTCCCACCCCCGTACACTCTATATGTTTTTTAGGGAAGTGCCTCTCCTCACCTCCCTTACATCTCTATATGTTATTAAAAGGACAGTGCCCCTCTCCCCCCTCCCTTTGAAAAGGCCTGTAGAAATCTCTATATTTTTTAAAAGGGGACAGTGACATCCCTCACCTCCCTGCAGCCTTTTAGGCATCTCTATATGTTTTTAAAAGGGGAAACAGTGTCATCTCTTCCCCCTTTCCCCCTTTCTACAGAAAGTTTTGGGAATGCCGTGGGCCGCCTCTGCTTGCGGGTTCTATGAAAATATTTTTATTAGGGGCCCGCCTGTAGCCGCCCTGTTTGGGCAGTTTCTTTTTGTTTTTAATGTTATTGGGGGCCCACCCCTGTAGCCGCCTCTTTTTGCAGCTTCTATGTAATATTTTTTATTAGGGGACACCTGTACCCTTTCCTCTGCCTCAGTTTTTCTATTTTTTTTATATTTTAAATTTGGGGGACAGCCTGTAGCCCCTCCCCCTGCACTTCTATGAATATATGTTATTGGGGGACAGCCTTTTAGCCCCCCCCCTTGCCTGAACTTCTTTTTAAAATATAGGGTTTTTGGGGGAATAGCCTGAGCCCCCTCGGCCTGAAATTTTCTAGTAAAAATGTTATTGGGGGGAACCCCCTTTGTACCCTCCTCTCCCTTCCACATCAATTATGTAAATTTTTTTAATTGGGGGACAGCCTGTAGCCCCCCTCTGCCTGCAGCTTTCTAGGGAAATTTATATTTTTATTGGGGGCCCAGCCTTTTAGCCTCCCTGCCTGCGTTTCAAATGTAAATAAGGGTTTATTAGGGGAAAAGCCTGTACCGCCCCCTGCCTCCCAGCTTCTCTGAAAATATATGAAATTTTAGGGGACAGCCTGTGCCCCCTCTGCCTCGCTTCAATGTAAAAATATGTTTTTTAGGGGAAAAAGCCTGTAGCCTCCTCTGCCTGCAGCTTCTATGTAATATATTTTTTTTAAGGGGGAAACGGGCCTGACCCCACCCTGCCTGCAGCATCTATTAATAATTTATTGGGGGAAACAGCCTGTACCTCCTCCCCCCTTCACTTCAATGAAAATAAAATTTTTATTGGGCGGGACACCGAAAGCCTCCCCTCCCGGGCCAGCTTCTATGAAAATAAAATTTTTTATTGGGGGACAAGGCCGTACCCCTCCCTGCCTGCAGTTTTCTATGAAAATAATGTTATTGGGGGATACCCTTTAAGCCTCCCTCTGCCTGCAGCTTCTATGTAATATATGTTATTAGGGGACAGCCTGTAGCCTCCTCTGCCTGCAGCTTCTATGTAATATATGTTATTAGGGGACAGCCTGTAGCCTCCTCTGCCTGCAGCTTCTATGTAATATATGTTATTAGGGGACAGCCTGTAGCCTCCTCTGCCTGCAGCTTCTATGTAATATATGTTATTAGGGGACAGCCTGTAGCCTCCTCTGCCGGCAGCCTCTGTGTCATATATGTCATTAGAGTCATTCCCTCACTTCCCAGCAGCCTGTATCACTCTGAGCCTGCCTGCTGTGAGAGGGGAGGAGAGGGCTGCAGCTTCTCTCTCTCTTTCTCTGAGATGCTGTAGGAGGCAGGCAGGGGCTGGTGGCAGGAGACCACATCGGACAGGCTTATAGCTCCTGCCACCGCTCTGACATCACAGCGTGAAGATCTTGCGCATTCAGCAGGCGCCGGCAGAGAAAATGTGCAGAGACGAGCAGAGGAGCTGGTAAATCTGCAGGTTTCAGGCATTTCTGGCTGCTCCACATCTCCAGCTGCGCGTGGGAGGAATATTTCCTTTAATATCTGCTGTGGCTAATAATGTCCCGTAACATCTATACTCGTCTGAATTTATTCCAGCTGCTTCACGGGTACAATCTGCCCCCAGTACTATCTGCCAGAGAGGCAGGGCTGCTTGTATGACGGCTCCGGGCAGCAGTTACTTTTAACTTTTTTTTTCTTTTTCTTTTTTTAGACCAAACTGGAAATCCACCTAGATCGAAGCAAAAGAAAAAAGTGGGGAAAAGGTATAAAACCTTTCCCCTTCCCTCCTTCAGGCTTCACTGCTGCCGCTGTTCCCTGAAACCTGCTTTGGGTCTGGAGACCCTGACGTCACATCTCCATCCAGTCCTGTCCTATCCCCACGAGTTATGCAAACACAATACAATATCAGTAGCACTCTATAGGCACTAAAAACGGACATAAGATTTTTTTGGAACAGCATTTCTACTACTATGGAATATATGAAAAAATGTGAGGTTCTTAGTGTACATTTTTGATCAAAACTGTAAATGCCCACCTACCGCGGCAGGGTGACCCCAATTCAGGTGGGAACCTACGCTGTGTTACCTCTCTTGGTGTCTGTTCAGACCTCCATATTTCATGGTTAGAAGGTTCCAGCTATAAACCTGATCTCATTAAAAAGCCTGTGCAGGTGGGTGGAGAGCATAATCCAAGATGGGAACCAGCCTCTTCCCCATACAAACAGTCAAAAAACTAAATCTTGTCAGCACCTCCGTTTTGAAGAATAAACATATAGGTGCACACTGTTGTACAATATCAGGGTTTTTTGAAAATTCTTATGTCCTCTTTGACCATTTTAGTGCCTATAGAGGCTGCTGATAATTTTGTTGTGTTTTTCATACTTTTGCTACCACGCCAGTGTGCACCTATACATTTGTTCTTCAAAATGGATGTGCTGACCAGATTTTGTATTTTGATTGTTTGTATGGGGAAGTGGCTGGTTCCCATCTTGGATTATGCTCTCCACCCACCTGCACAGGCTTTTTAATCAGATCAGGTTTATAGCTGGAATCTTCTAACCCTGAAGTATTGAGGTCTGAACAGACATCTAAAGCGGTAGCATGTAGTGTAGGTTCCCACCTGAATTGGGGTCACCTTGCCGCGGTAGGTGGGCATTTACAGTTTTGATAAAAAATGTGCACTAAGAACCTCAAATTTTTTCATATATTTCATAGTAGTAGAAACGCTGTCCCAAAAATTCTTATGTCCTTTTTGACCGTTTTTAGTGCCTATAGAGTGCTGCTGATATTGTGTTGTGTTTGCATAGCTTTTGGCTGCCACATCAGTGTGCACCTATACATTAATTCTTCAAAATGGATGTGCAGATCAGATTTAGTTTTTTGACTATCCCCACAAGTGTCTTGGCTCTTCCGATCTCCATATACATCCGGTGATCTACCCGTCATCACTTTGCACCCACCCTCTCTAACTGCCTCTTTTTTTTTTTTTTTTTTTAACATAATTTTTATTTGGGTTTTCAAATGCAAAAAAAATACAAAACAGCAATATTAAGGGTATCAGACATATAAAAGTAGGTATCAAAATAGTGCAAGTAGTACGCGGTTATAGGAATCAGAGACAAGCTGAGCCTACCGAAAAAGTGACCAAATTATGATATAAACCTCACAACAATGCGCTAGTTATCACAGTAACACAAGGACAACCCTTATTATACATCCAGGCGTTAAGTCCGTGGAAATAAGCCCAACACAGATATAGACGAGCCGGGAGATCAGGCAGCTAAGAAAAAACAGAAATCATAACCTACAGCAAAACAAAAACATACAAAAGTCGGTACTTTAAACATATAAGGTGCAGAAAGCAGGTGTATACAGGTCTGTGTGTTCATAAAAAGAGATGGTACCCAAAAGGAGCGAGGGATAAATAGACCCATAAAGTGCAAAAGAATACCCGCGAACAAATCTACATGATGCTGCTGGACCGGGGCCAAGAGGATGATACCGAAGATAGAAGTGGAGACAAAAATAGAAATAGGAGGAAAAGTAAAAATACCAGTAGGAAGAGCCATAGATCCCCCAAGAAATGGGGGGAAAAGAATTTCCCAAGATCCAAAAGATGCGCTAACCTGTAGGCGACCTAGAGAACCCGCTAAGCAGGAAGAGAGGTACCAGGGTGTATATAGAAAAGGTAGCAGAAGGTCCTTAATTTCGTCAGCGGAATAAAACCGTTTGATAAAAGTTCCCCATTTTATAAAGAATTTAGAAGATTGAGAGTCTTTTACTCTGATGATATCCAACCTGTCTATCGCCATATGGTGCTTGATTGTCTGGATCACCTCCTGGACCGTCGGCACATGCGGGTCCAGCCATTTTGTAAGGAGACAACGTTTGGAAGATAATAAAAAAATATGAAGAATTGGGAGGTGTTCACAATCATTTGGAATATTATGGGATAGAATCTGAGATGGGTCGAGCCTCAAATTGGAGCAAAATTTTGTGTTAAAGGGGTTTTTGTGAGTTCCTTACCCAACAGGCTGATACTCCCCTCTTGAGGCTTGAAAAAAGGGGTGTTGTGTTTCGGTGTTTAAAAAATCAAGTACCTCCTCTTTGATGTCATCACTCCACCTCCCATGCACGTTCCTGATACTCAGTCTCTGTATTTGAGCAAATATTGGCTAATCCACAGAGGAGAACTGTATTGTGCACAAGCTATATATGTTTTATTTCTCCCTCTTCTATGCTCAGGAGAGAAGATAAGCTCAGCAGGCAGCCTCAGCAGGGGGGGCTGAACAGTATGCCAGGGAGCATCTGCATGTTTACTAAGATAGTTACATTACAACCAGTGGATTCGCTATACAAAAGACAAAGGATTTTTCTCCCCAGTACTTTCAAAGCTCATTCATGTTCTCTGCCATCAGATAAGAAGTGCAAACACGCAAGCGCGGCGAGATCAGCTCCTATCAGCTCCTGGTCATATTTAATGTTAACTGTCAGGAAACTAAGGGCATGTAAGCAATGCTGTAGCTCTCACATGATTCACTTTTTTTTAATGACATATATTTAGAAAAGTGATTAAATACCCATTTTTGAGGATCTCACGTCAACATTAGATTGTGGCAAAACCCCTTTAAGTAAAGTGACTAACTCCTCCAAAAATGTAATAGTTATATAGTTATATCCCTACATGTCCAGATGCTTTGTACAAAATCAGTACGAGATGTACCAGATTTAGGGCACGCATCTAACTCCCTCTTATCCTGAGACTCCCAAATAGCTGGACCCGTCCACCGCCCTGTCCTCTGCCTGAAGCTCATGTTTACCCCCATCCCAGCTATTGTCTGCAGCCCAGGAGTGGGGGCAGCTTATAAATGCTCAATGGAAGCGAGTTAATTCACATGACATATTTCTCAAGATCTTTGTTCTAGAGACCGAAAAACAAGCCAAGGAAGATGTAAGATAATTGATTTGTCCTTGAAGTGTCCTTCAGAACCCGGCTCAGCTATCTATGATGTCACGGACTTGTTGTCTTCCTTGCTTTGTGCACCTGGATGGTTCAGAGCCATCAGCGCCAAGGACCATGAAGCCAGGAGCTTCGACGACTGCAGATCTATGATCAGATTGCACCTAATCCAGGTCCCGCGCTCCTAGCAGGGGTTAGAGGAAGCCCATGTCATCCATTAACATGGGATATCGTGTGGCTGGAGTTTCCTCCCAGTGTAATTCAGTCATTGACCCTGCACATTTCCTGAGGATTAGTGTGAGCGGCCACTCTACAGATGGGGCAGGGATGGGGCCTGTCAGCCGCGCAGGTTACAGATCTGTTTATCCTGCTGTCATTCTAGAAATACATGGAAATAGAAAACAGGACAGAAACTGACACCAGCGGCCGGACACCTGCTGCAGCAAAATGGGCTCTGACGCTCCCCATCTGCTCTGCAGCAATGAGAAAGGAGATTTAGAGGGAAGGCCAGTGGTGTCTGGGAGCAGGGAGCTTATTACAGGTCATAACACGGCAAATCATCCCTCTCTTTCACTGACGCTGTTTGCAAATCCGTTTCTAAGTGAACACAGATCTCAATCAGCAGCCGAGTGAGGATACAATCTCCAGCAATGTGCTTATCCTGCACCAGCTCCCCGAGCAGCCGTACATCTCTCCAGCAAATGCACCGGCCAGACAGGATCTCCGAGAGCTGCCGCACAAAGCCTGGCCGCATAGAAACATCGGGCCCCTTTCCCAATCCCCAAACCCAAAACCCCCAAACTGCAAGACCCACACGGCCCCATCTCACTCGGATTGCTGGCTGAGCCCCCTCTTTAATGGGGACAATATGGGGCACCCACCAGTAAGAGGGTGCATCACAATTCCTCCAGAGAAACTTTTAGTGTCCGACCACGGCCCCCCACCATTCCCTCCTAAAACTTACCCCCATGTTTCCACCTAGAAAATTGTATCCGGACCACGGTCACCTCTCTGACCACACAGCCAACCAGAAAAAACTGTAGTGCCCGGACCACGGTCACCTCCTGACATTACACATGTCCACCATGAAAAAGCCTAAAAAGGTTTTAAAAGGGGCTTTTCCGGACCAGGGTCACCTCTTGACATTAAATGCCATCCCAGGAGAAGCTGTGGGTCCGGGACCCGGTCACCTCTCTGACATTACACATTCCACCCCAGGAAAAATGAGGAAAAGGGGGCCCCCCTTTTGTACCGCCCCCCGGGGGTTCCCCCCCGGTCACCTCTCTGCATTACACATGTCCATCCTATAAATAATTGGGGGGAAAATTTTGTTAAATTTTGGGTCCCGGACCACGTCACCCTTGACTTTACACCTGCCCATCCTATGAGATGTAGGTCCGGCCCACGGTCACCCTCTGACATACACATTCCATCCTATAAAAACTTTAGTGTCCGGGACCACGGTCACCTCTCTGACATACACATTCCACCCCAAATGAGGAACCCCCTTTAAAAACCCGCCCCTAAAAAGTTAGGTCCGGACCACGGTCCCCCTCCTGACATTACACATGTCCACCCCAGGAAGTGTAGGCCCGGCCAGGGTCCCTCTCTACATACACATGCCCAAACCAAAAGCTTAGTGCCCGGACCACGTACTCTCTGACAATTACACATGTCCTTTCCCAGAACTGTAGCTTCCGGACCACGGCACCTCTCTGACATTAACATTCCATCCGAGAACTGATGTCAGACCACGGTCACCTCTCTGCATAACACAGTCCATCCCAGGAGAAGGTAGCGTCCGGCCACGGTCACCTCTCTGACAAACCCATGCCATCCATGAAAGCTGTAGTGTCCGGACCACGGTTCACCTCCTGACATTACACATGTCCATTCCCAGGAGAAGTGTAGCGTCGGACCACGTCACCTCTCTGACATTACACTGTCCATCCCCAGGAGAACTGTAGCGTCCAGACCTACGGTCACCTCTCTGACATACACATGTCCAAACCAGAAGAAGCTGTAGTGGTCCGGACCACGCTCACATCTCTGACATCACACCATGTGCATCCAATGAGAAAGACTGTAGTTGTCCGGACACGGTCACCTCTCTGACATTACACATGTCAACCTCAGTGAGAAAGCTGTAGCACCGACCACGGATCACCTCATCTGACTTACACATGTCCATCCAGAGAAGCATTAGTATCCACCGACCACGGTCATCCTCTCTGACAACACCCATAGCATCTATGAGAGCTGTAGTCTCCGACCACGGCACCCTCCAAACTAACACATGCCCCATCTACTATGAAAGCTGTAGCGTCCGGACCACGTCACCCACCTAGACATTCACACATGTCCATCCTATGAGAAGCTGTAGTTCCGGACCACGGTCACCTCTCTGACATTACACATGTCCATCCCATAGAAGCTGTAGCTCCGGACCACGGTCACCTCTCTGACATACACATGTCCATCCCAGGAGAAAGCTGATAGCTCCGGACCACAGTCACCTCTCTGACATTACACATGTCCATCCTATGAGAAGCTGTAGTGTCCGGACCACGGTCACCTCTCTGACATTACACATGTCCATCCAATGAGAAGCTGTAGACTCCGGACCACGGTCACCTCTCTGACATAACACATGTCCATCCCAGGAGAAGCTGTAGCGTCCGGACCACGGTCACCTCTCTGACATTACACATGTCCATCCCAGGAGAAGCTGTAGCGTCCGGACCACGGTCACCTCTCTGACATTACACATGTCCATCCCAGGAGAAGCTGTAGTGTCCGGACCACGGTCACCTCTCTGACATTACACATGTCCATCTCAGGAGAAGCTGTAGCGTCCGGACCACGGTCACCTCTCTGACATTACACATGTCCATCCTATGAGAAGCTGTAGCGTCCGGACCACGGTCACCTCTCTGACATTACACATGTCCATCCCAGGAGAAGCTGTAGCGTCCGGACCACGGTCACCTCTCTGACATCACACATGTCCATCCTATGAGAAACTGTAGTGTCCGGACCACGGTCACCTCTCTGACATTACACATGTCCATCCAGGAAAGCTGTAGCGTCCGGACCACGGTCACCTCACTTACATTACACAGGTCCTTCCCAGGGAAGCTGTAGTGTCCGGACCACGGTCACCTCTCTGACATTACACATGTCCATCCATGAGAAGCTGTAGCGTCCGGCCACGGTCCACCTCTCTGACATACACATGTCCATCCCAGGAGAAGCTGTAGTGTCCGGACCACGGTCACCTCTCTGACATTACACATGTCCATCCCAGGAGAAGCTGTAGTGTCCGGACCACGGTCACCTCTCTGACATTACACATGTCCATCCCAGAGAAGCGTAGGTCCGGACCACGGTCACCTCTCTGACATACACATGTCATCCCAGGAGAAGCTGTAGGGTCCGGACCACGGTCACCTCGCTGACGTTACACATGTCCATCCCTATGAGAAGCTGTAGCGTCCGGACCACGGTCACCTCTCTGACATTACACATGTCCATCCCAGGAGAAGCGTATGTCCGGACCACGGTCACCTCCTCTGACATTACACATGTCCATCCCAGAAGCTGTAGTGTCCGACCACGGTCACCTCTCTGACATTACACATGTCATCCTATGAGAAGCTGTAGCGTCCGGACCACGGTCACCTCTCTACATTACACATGTCAATCCCAGAAAGCTGTAGCGTCCGGACCACGGTCACCTCTCTGACATTACACATGTCCATCCTATGAGAAGCTGTAGTGTCCGGACCACGGTCACCTCTCTGACATTACACATGTCCATCCTATGAGAAGCTGTAGCGTCCGGACCACGGTCACCTCTCTGACATTACACATGTCCATCCCAGGAGAAGCTGTAGCATCCGGACCACGGTCACCTCTCTGACATTACACATGTCCATCCCAGGAGAAGCTGTAGCGTCCGGGCCACGGTCACCTCTCTGACATCACACATGACCATCCAATGAGAAGCTGAAGTGTCCGGACCACGGTCACCTCTCTGACATTACACATGTCCATCCCAGGAGAAGCAGTAGTGTCCGGACCACGGTCACCTCTCTGCCCTTACCCATGTCCATCCCAGGAGAAGCTGTAGTGTCCGGATCACGGTCACCTCTCTGACATTACACATGTCCATCCTATGAGAAGCTGTAGCGTCCGGACCACGGTCACCTCTCTGACATTACACATGTCTATCCCAGGAGAAGCTGTAGCATCCGGACCACGGTCACCTCTCTGACATCACACATGTCCATCCCAGGAGAAGCAGTAGTGTCCGGACCACGGTCACCTCTCTGACATTACACATGTCCATCCTATGAGAAGCTGTAGCGTCCGGACCACGGTCACCTCTCTGACATTACACATGTCCATCCTATGAGAAGCTGTAGCGTCCGGACCACGGTCACCTCTCTGACATTACACATGTCCATCCCAGGAGAAGCTGTAGTGTCCGGACCACGGTCACCTCTCTGACATTACACATGTCCATCCCAGGAGAAGCTGTAGCGTCCGGACCACGGTCACCTCTCTGACATTACACATGTCCATCCCAGGAGAAGCTATAGTGTCCGGACCATGGTCACCTCTCTGACATTACACATGTCCATCCCAGGAGAAGCTGTAGTGTCCGGACCTCGGTCACCTCTCTGACATTACACATGTCCATCCTATGAGAAGCTGTAGTATCCGGACCACGGTCACCTCTCTGACGTTACACATGTCCATCCCAGGAGAAGCTGTAGTGTCCGGATCACGGTCACCTCTCTGACATTACACATGTTCATCCTATGAGAAGCTGTAGCGTCCGGACCATGGTCACCTCTCTGACATTACACATGTCCATTACACATGACACTGGCCATGTCACTTTCTACAATGATAACGCAAATGTCCAAATGCTTTCCTGTCCAAGTAGGATTTAGAGATACGCGTCACAGCAGCCACATGAACCATATATACCTGTATATATGATGACTCATTGACTTCTTATGGGAGAGAGTTGTGGGCATGCTTTGTGACCTGATCACTGTACAGGTAGTGGTAAGAGCTCTACCAATCACCTACTATGGGGGAGTGTCGTGGGAATGCTTTGGTAATGAAATGGTAAGCACCATACCAATCACCTACACACTCCTGATTGAGAATGTTGTGGGCATGCTGTGATAAGGAAGTGGTAAGCGCCATACCAATCACCTACAGACTCCTGATTGAGAATGTTGTGGGCATGCTCTGGTAAGGAAGTGGTAAACACCATACCAATCACCTACAGACTCCTGATTGAGAATGTTGTGGGCATGCTCTGGTAAGGAAGTGGTAAGTGTTATACCAATCACCTACCGACTCCTGATTGAGAATGTTGTGGGCATGCTCTGGTAAGGAAGTGGTAAGCGTTATACCAATCACCTACCGACTCCTGATTAAGAATGTTGTGGGCATGCTGTGATAAGGAAATGGTAAGTGCCATACCAATCACCTACAGACTCCTGAATGATAATGTTGTGGGCATGCTGTGATAAGGAAATGGTAAGTGCCATACCAATCACCTACAGACTCCTGAATGATAATGTTGTGGGCATGCTGTGATAAGGAAGTGGTAAACACCATACCAATCACCTACCGACTCCTGAATGATAATGTTGTGGGCATGCTGTGATAAGGAAGTGGTAAGCGCCATACCAATCACCTACAGACTCCTGAATGAGAATGTTGTGGGCATGCTGTGATAAGGAAGTGGTAAGCGCCATACCAATCACCTACAGACTCCTGAATGAGAATGTTGTGGGCATGCTCTGGTAAGGAAGTGGTAAGTGCCATACCAATCACCTACAGACTCCTGATTGAGAATGTTGTGGGCATGCTGTGATAAGGAAGTGGTAAGCGCCATACCAATCACCTACTGACTCCTGATTAAGAATGTTGTGGGCATGCTGTGATAAGGAAGTGGTAAGTGCCATACCAATCACCTACAGACTCCTGAATGATAATGTTGTGGGCATGCTGTGATAAGGAAGTGGTAAGTGCCATACCAATCACCTACAGACTCCTGATTGAGAATGTTGTGGGCATGCTCTGGTAAGGAAGTGGTAAACACCATACCAATCACCTACCGACTCCTGATTGAGAATGTTATGGGCATGCTGTGATAAGGAAGTGGTAAGCGCCATACCAATCACCTACAGACTCCTGAATGAGAATGTTGTGGGCATGCTCTGGTAAGGAAGTGGTAAGTGTTATACCAATCACCTACAGACTCCTGAATGAGAATGTTGTGGGCATGCTCTGGTAAGGAAGTGGTAAGTGTTATACCAATCACCTACCGACTCCTAATTGAGAATACGTGGGTATGCTCTGTGTCCTTTGCCCAGGTGAGGAAGGGGAGGAGGTGACCATTGCCTATTGAGAATGTTGTGAATTCCTCTATACATAGCTGTAACCATTTGTTGTAATCCTGCCTGTGATGACAATAAGGCGACTGCTGAGAAGTGACCTCTGCGCAGCAGTCACATTTTGATTTCAGTAACAGGTCGTCTTCCGGTGACACACTCCCTTAGAGTTTCAGTGATGAAAGCTGAAGACATTTGATGCATCTGCCTTCACCTCTCAATTCCTGAAGGTAATGTTCATCGCTCGCTGGAATTTAAATGTGGTAATCTGCTCACTCCCTCCATTATGAAGGAGTGAAATGCGTTGGAGGTCGTAAGTCATGGCCGCTCATTGTGTTCTCAGATCTCATGATGTGATGAATGCTGCAGTGATCGCCGCCCTCCACAACTTTTTTTGCTGTGTTTTTTCTCTTACATGTTATAACCGTTATGAATTTCCTCGTTTTTTTTATTTTTTGAACTAGAATTCTCTTGTATTTTTTTGTAGTGTGTTCCAGAGCTTCTTAAAGGGGTTTTCTCACTACAATGTTTAGCTTGTAACACTTAGGGACAGATAAGTGATGACTTTTTCTAAAAAAAACTTTGCTGTGTTGATTTTCTTTGGGCAGAAGATAAAGATTTTATCGCCTCTTAGGGTATGTTCACACAATGTACTGCAGCGCGTATAGCACGTAGTACATCGTGTGTTTCGTGAGTCGCGCTGATAAGCAGCCCGCCGACCCCATTGACATTCATTACTCGCGGCGCGTATTCGCCGCAAGTAATTGACATGTCACTTATCTCCCCGCTCGTACAATACGATCGTATTGTACAAGCAGGGAGAGGAGGCGTAATCCATAGTTCTCTATGAGAACAATGGATTACCGTAATTTCGGCGCGCATCTCGCCCGTATTAGAGCGCAAATATGCGCTGAAATGCGCTCCGCAATTACGCTGTCTGAACATACCCTTAGACCACAAATGCTTCTGGTTACGTCCATCTCTCCCGACCTCATCCTGCTGTCTCTTATCTCTCATTGCTCTAAACTGCTGTCAATCATTCACTCCGACCTAGTAATGGACTTTACTTAGCTAAATGAGAAGCTTTCAAACACTCTATGGAGCCCAGAAGCTTGATTAAATACACTTTATATTGCACGTGTTGTCAGTGTAACAGGAATAGTTAGGAACAGCAGAGCTGACGTGTCAATCACTGCTATTGACCAACCCACAGCCTGAATAGCATGTGTGATTCTAAAGCTGGCTGTGGCTGTGAAACTGGATGGTGAGAAAACCACTTTTATAATATACTGCAGATTTTTAGCTAAGAATAAAATGTCATAAAACATACTTGCAAAATCGCTGCATTTTTCCTGAAAGTGCTAAGGCCGGGTTCACACTACGTTATTGCCTACATTTGAGGTTTCCATCAGAGTATCAGAAAAAAAGGTTCCTCGACAGGTACCGTGACAAAGCCGGGGCCCCATAGAGGTGAATAGAGCCAATTACTGTGTGGGCGATGTTTGCGGGTGGTATATGCTTTCCCTGTGGGACTCAGAAGCATAGTATGTATATATATATGTTCAGGGCCATCTTTTCCATTGGGCACACTAGGCAGTTGCCCGGGGGCCCCACAAGTATAGGGGCCCCAAGTGGTCTATGTATGTCCCAGCAATACAAGAAACATACCCTGGATCCCTTGGTTGGCTTTGCTTATTTAACTGTTTGTGGGATGTGAAAACAATTAAAAACCATGGTGGAGAAGGGAGCTAAAGGCTCCCTGCCTTGCTAAGTAGTCTTGCAGGCTGCTGGTGCCCAGACATAGAGTAAGTGGCATGATAATATGGGTGTGCTTGAGGGGGGCTTGAGGCATGGCCAAGTGTGATGTCATGTATTTTGGCAGGGCCCACTGCAGTGCTATGCCCTGGGGCCCATAATTATGTTAAGACGGCAATGTATATGCTCATATGCTATGGTA
Source organism: Phyllomedusa bahiana (assembly GCA_025379985.1). NCBI lineage: Eukaryota > Metazoa > Chordata > Amphibia > Anura > Hylidae > Phyllomedusa > Phyllomedusa bahiana. The sequence continues at coordinate 64,906 of JAODAL010006839.1, read as the reverse complement.
CATACACCTCAAAGGTAGAGGCCAAGGTTTTAGGGCAGGTTCACACGGCGGCTTTTTCGGCGCTGATATTTTCAGCCCCAAACAAGTGTTACTTTCTTGTTGAAAAGTCAGCGACAATTCATTGAGGAAACGACCCGGACTTGGGCACTTTATTATTATGGCAGGTCAACTCTTTGACGGCGCGGCAATTATGCTCCGATAAATCAGTGTAAAATCAGCGTAATCTGAACAACGATGCGGATTTTACAGGGTATAGTGTTAATGACTTTACACTCGGTTTGGACACTGATGCATGTGAACTCCCCCGATGCTCACATAGAAAAAAATCCATAGTGTCAGAAACGTGAGGTGATGCCCTCAGATTCCTTCTGTGGATTTTGACCTTGTAGCGGCAGATTTTGCTATCATTTTTGGAAGTAGATGAGCCCGGTGTCAGTGGGGCTAATCCACGTGTAGCCAACTCGTCGTGGTGTCCACATCAACGTAATAATGTGATTTTCTTCACTTTGTGGATTTCAGAACGGCAAATAATAGTAACATAACATTAATGCTTTACAGATCCCGGCACAAAATCCGCAGGACAAAAACCTCCATGTGAACACAGGCTCTGTCTCCCCTGCAGTGGACAAAAAAACACCTGGAAACCAAATCCTAAAAACGTTCAGAAAACTGAGCTTTTTTCTCCCTGGCCTGTAAAAGGCTGCTGAAAAAATGGCTGTTTTTTGCCACGATTTGCGTTTTTGCACGTTTTTTTTGCTTGTCTTCAAGTCTGGTTTTTAATGTCTGCAAAAATCAAACCATTGGATGTAACTCCGCCCTACAAAAGGGGTTGGAAAGCAGATTACTGCATCTATATGGAATCTTGTAGTCGTTTTACGGATTTTGGCGCTAATAAAATTATCTCTCTTTTGCCAGTAAAAATCCATTTTCTTACGGATTTCGCCGCTACAATACTTTTTTTTTTTACAGATTTTGGCGCTAAAATCCATGTTTTTACGAATTTTGATACAACTAATGTTATCTGCAAAAAATCTGTCTTTTTATTCATTTTGGTGCGAATAAATTTATCTCCAAAATCTGTAAAAAAAAAAACAAACCTATTTTTGCTGACAAAAGCAAGATAAATTTATTAGCGTCAAAATCCATAAAAAAAACGTATATTTAGCGACAAAAGCGAGATAACTTTAATAGGGACAAAATGTGTAAAAAAAAAAGTATCTTTAGCGTCAGAAACTAAATAACTGTGTTAGCGCCAAAATCTTCCAAGAGAAGTATTTTAGTGCCAAAATCCATTAAAAAAAACATTTTTAGCGTCAGAAGGGAGATAACTTTATTAGCGCTAAAATCGTTAGCGATAAAAGCACGATCACTTTATTAAGATCGTTACGAATGAGGACACATCAGACACGTGCAGAACTGAAAAAAAGTATAAATTTTGTTAGCACCCATTATAGGGGGACTTTAATCTCCTGGGTTTTCATGGAAAAATTGCTGCAAAAAAAACGCCACGAAAACGCGACAAAAGAAGTCCGATGCTTTACATAGACTCCTGTAAATTTTCTACTGCAAAAGACGACCAGTAAGGCTAGCACCCTGATGGGAAACAGGTCTGAACATGTACGTATCAATGTAATCACGCAGCTTTGCACTAAGGCCATGTTCGCACGCTGTAATTGCGGCGCGTACAGTACACACCAGAATTACGCCGGGTGATTTGGGAGTCACACTTATCAACGCGTACTCCATGTATTACTCATGGCGCGTATTCACCGCAAGTAATTGACATGTGACTTATCTCCCCGCGCCTACAATACAATCGTATTGTATGAGCGGGGAGAGGAGGTGTAATCCATAGTTCTCTATGAGAGCTATGGTCCTTCAGATACCGTAATTATGGGGCATTTCCGCGTATTACACAGTACGCCGCAAATCGTGGTGATGCGCCCAAAAAAGCGGTGAACATACCCTTGATTCATGGCGTGTTGACAACACTTCTCTAATTGCGCCACATGTCACAAAGAATGTGCCATAGAGACAGAAACCAACGACGACCCCCCATCCTCCATTGACCACATCCTTCAGGTCTGATCAAGGGCCCCAAATCAAATTGTGAATATTTAGTGAGCAGAGGCGCAAAGGGTTAATGAAGGGCGCAGGATAACGAAGTGCGCACATTCCAGGCTCAGGAGAGCGCGGCTATTTATCTGCGGGAAGAATGATTTCGGAAGCCGGTCTGTTGTTGTATTAATTATCTGCAGAGCAGCTGGACGGCGGGAGAAAGTCACCGCGCAGGAAGGACACGGCCAATTATTGCTGGACTTCATGGAAATGGGGAAAAAAACAAAATCATCAGCTAAGCCCCCCCACAGGGTGAAGTAATGAAAGGTGGAGAGAGAGAGCGGGCAAGACGAACGCAGGGACTGAGGGACCGCATCCTGCAGCAAAGAATGCATCAGATTTCATGATTTACCAGTGTAATTATGACGTGGGCATCACCCGCACCCCTCTGCAAGTGAGGTCATGACCCGGACTCCTGCATTCAGTTCTCTACAAGTGAGGTGACCCGGACTCTTGCATTCAGTTCTCTACAAGTGAGGTCATGACCCGGACTCCTGCATTCAGTACTCTACAAGTGAGGTCATGACCCGGACTCCTGCATTCAGTACTCTACAAGTGAGGTCATGACCCGGACTCCTGCATTCAGTTCTCTACAAGTGAGGTCATGACCCGGACTCCTGCATTCAGTACTCTACAAGTGAGGTCATGACCCGGACTCCTGCATTCAGTTCTCTACAAGTGATGTCATGACCAGGACTCCTGCATTCCGTAGTCTACAAGTGAGGTCATGACCCGGACTCTTGCACTCAGTACTCTACAAGTGAGGTCATGACCCGGACTCTTGCATTCAGTTCTCTACAAGTGAGGTCATGACCCGGACTCTTGCATTCAGTTCTCTACAAGTGAGGTCATGACCCGGACTCTTGCATTCAGCACTCTACAAGTGAGGTCATGACCCGGACTCCTGCATTCAGAACTCTACAAGTGAGGTCATGACCCGGACTCCTGCATTCAGCACTCTACAAGTGAGGTCATGACCCGGACTCCTGCATTCAGTACTCTACAAGTGAGGTCATGACCCGGACTCCTGCATTCAGTACTCTACAAGTGATGTCACCCTTTCCAGATGTTATGCCTGTGCTTTGTAGTCTGACAGAGTCCTGAGACTACGTCCTGGTATGGAGACGGGTAATGTCCTCATTCGTACTCTAAAAGGAGGTCATGACCCGGACTCCTGCATTCAGTACTCTACAAGTGATGTCACCCTTTCCAGATGTTATAGGCTGGTGCTTTGTGTCCTGCAGAGTCCTGAGAGCTCTCCGTCCTGGGGTAGGAGACGGTGTAATGTCCCGGGTCCTCTTCATGGCGACGTTTTTGGCCCGGTCTCCGTCAGGCGTTGCGGTCTGCGTTGCCGGTGGAGCCGCCCTCCCCCTCCTCGGGCCCGAGCCTGCCTGATTTACTCCCACTGTCTTACTGAGAGCTCAGCATATCAGTGCAATTAACCTCTCCCACAGACATGAACAGGGCTGCACATCCATCTTGTCCATGTCACTATGGGAAGCATTGCATTATAGCACTGAGGAGGAGACGGCTTAACCCCTTGTGGCCTGCACAGGAGGCCATGCTAGACCCACGGCAAAAAAAGGGAATGCTGGGAAGGATAATGTGACCAGATAGAAGTGGGTGCAGAAGACAAGATGTCACTATATTGCAGCAGCGCATCACCGCATGACAAGGCGTTCATCACCAGCGACCTTCAAAGCGGCCGGTGCGGAGCAGCAGAGGCGTCCGTGCTGTCGGCTCCAGGTGAGGCCGGGTGCAGGTATGACAGGGAGTAAGTGCCTTATAATTGTGTCCCTTTCCATAGAGCCACAAACAAGCTGCCAGTCACCAGAGTCTCAGCGCCCGCTGCCATTACTCCATCATGGCGCCCTTAAATGTCGCCGCTTGCTCAGGCCGTTACTCAGCAAAGCAACACTAAATGGCTAAAAAAAAACACAAATCTTGCATATAGAAATTTCTGTCCGTCTTACATGGTGCAGAAGTTATTCAGGCTTCAGTCTCATGCAGCACCACCTATTGGATGCAGCGTTCCTCAGGTGACATCTGACTCACTGAGCCTTGCAATGTAAATGGGATTGAAGCCAATCCATATTTTCATCTGCAGACAGGTGTTTGCCCCTCATCAGTGCAGAGCAAGAATCCTGGTTTACTAGGTGGGAGGCTCTATGACCCATGTGTCAAACTCAAGGACCGCAAGCCGAGTCCATCTCTCACCGCGTCATTTTATGTGGCCCACGAGAGCTTAAAGTGGTTGTCTCACTGCATTGATTCCTCTCACCTCAGTCCTGTTTTCTTGGTTTCACTTTGAATTCAGTGGCGTGTTTACTGGCTTCTACTAGGCTGCAGTAGAAGCCAGGTCTGTAGCTATAGCAACCAGTGCTGGGAGACTATCAGGAGAGATCAAACAGGTCTGTAGCTATAGCAACCAGTGCTGGCAGCCTATCAGGAGAGAGATTCATAAACAGTGCTGTCAGCTTAAAGGTTTTGCGACCCGTGCTGGCAGCCTATCAGGAGAGATTAACAGGTCTGTAGCTATAGCAACCAGTGCTTGCAGCCTATCAGGAGAGATTGAACAGGTCTGTAGCTATAGCAACCTGAGGAGCTGATGCAGCTCATACAAGAGGAAATATCTAGGAATAGGTAGGACACTGTTAATGGACACATTTTGGAAAGTGACTTGTTTTTGCAAGATCTTTAACATCAAAAGCAGCAATCCCTGTAGTGAGATGACCCCTTTAAGCACAGAAATGGGGATGGGTAAAGACTGGAAGCAGAAGGACCGGCTCCCCACCTTCTCTCGGAGGATGCAGCCAGCACTTGGCAGAGGTGGTGGTGCCCACACTGGAAGCTGCTGCCATCTTGGATTAGGAGCACCGGCACGCCCCTCCACACCACTATTCTCAGTGAGTCACAGGTGATGTCACATGCATCAATGGCCACCAAAGCCCACCGATAGCCCTTTGAGGGCTTTGGTGGCCATTGATGGATGAAACATCGCCTGTGACTGACTGAGCATAGTGGTGTGGAGGTGCGTGCCGGTGCTCCTTATCCAAGATGGCAGCAGCTACCAGTTTGGGCACCATCACCTCTGCCAAGTCTGACACCCCCGCTCTAGGGGTAGTTCCAAAAGGGTAACGTTACCCATTGCAAGTGCACATGTCCATGCAGGGAGGGATCTGCACATAAAGGGACTCCAGCAAACAAGATGACTGCTCTGTAATCAGGTTCCAAACAAACTGAAACAGAACAAGATTGATCAAAATGAAATGACAACCATATTGTCTGCAGGAAACACGGAGACGGATGAGGCTACATATGTGGCAGTGGAGTAGAAGTAAGCACCCCCCCCCCCCCAGCACCCATCTCCATCTATTAGAGGAGGGTCAGGGCACCCTCGGTCTAGAGATCTGCCTCTCCGAGTAGCTTCATGTTCTGCCGTCCAGATGTCAGTTCTCATTAGGAGCACAGATCAATATCTGGGAGCAGAAGAACAGCGCTGAGGATCCTTGTTAATCGCCTTTCCTTACATATCCAGAGCGTTCGCTTATCTGCACCGCGAAGATCTCAGGCGCGCGGAGACCGAGATGGAAGTGAACTACAAATCTCGCCGAGTGTTTTATCCTCCTGGTCAGGTTCATGTCCAATCTCCTGTTGATGAGGGAGCTGTAGAGATTAAGATACTATTACTGCTGAAATACTCTGCTCGCTCAGCAGCCGCCTTCATATCCGGGACAGAAGATCCAGGTTCAGCAGCAGAATCCCAGACGCTCCCCGCTCTTATTATCTGGAGATTTCCTGAGCATTAGTGTTTTACTGGGAACACAAAGGCGTTTAACCTCCTCGCTGCTGGGAGTTCGGCCCTGGGAAGCCTAAGGGAGCGTTCACACAGCAAAGGCAAAATACCGGTCTGATTTCCAGATCGGTATTTGCTCCGTTTTGGGCACCAAGGGTGTCGGCTTTTGTCTGTGGTTTGCGGATTCAAGACGTCCCCCCCTTCACACCCATATGTTCATGTTCTGCCCGAAAACCGGACGGAAGAATGAACATGTTCTATGTTTTTCGGGCGGCCGGAGGTGTCAAAAAGCTGTCCGGTGGAAAAATCCGTGCAGTGGGGACTGCTGAACGGATTTTCTATTTAACGCAATGTAAAAGGTTGACAGTCGGTTTACAGATGGCTTTCAAATCCAAAAACCGTCTGTAAAACCGATGGAAAACCAGTGCCGTGGTGACAGTCCTAAGTGACAGAAGTCAGAGCATACTGGCTTTCTCCCAGGTCACAGAGCATGCCCACAACACACTCCTATAGAAGGCTGCACCATTCACAATAGGAGATGTCACAGCTCCCCCCTCCCTGCACAATGACTACTTCCCAGGTCACAGAGCATGCCCACATCACACTCCTATAGAAGGCTGCACCATTCACAATAGGAGATGTCACAGCTCCCCCCTCCCTGCACACTGACTTCCTCCCAGGTCACAGAGCATGCCCACAACACTCTTCTATAAAAGGCTCCACCATTCACAATAGGAGATGTCACAGCTCCCCCCTTCCCTGCACAATGACTACTTCCCAGGTCACAGAGCATGCCCACAACACACTCCTATAGAAGGCTCCACCATTCACAATAGGAGATGTCACAGCTCCCCCCTTCCCTGCCAAATGACTACTTCCGAGGTCACAGAGCATGCCCACAACACACTCCTATAGAAGGTTCCACCATTCACAATAGGAGATGTCACAGCTCCCCCTTCCCTGCACAATGACTACTTCCCAGGTCACAGAGCATGCCCACAACACTCTCCTATAGAAGGCTGCACCATTCACAATAGGAGATGTCACAGCTCCCCCTTACATTCACAATGACTACATTCAAGGTCACATAGCAAGCACACAACAATCTCCTATAGAAGTCAATAGGGTTCCTGCTCCCTCCCTCACAATGGCCCCATGCCCACAGATGCTGTCAACGACACTCTCTAAGAAGGCTGTTCAATAGGATGTCACAGCTCAGCCCTACCTGCCAAAATACACTTCAGTAGACATGACAACAACATAAAAAAAAAAATAGGAGATGTCACAGTCCCCCTTCCTGCAAAAATGACTACTCCGAGGTCACAGAGCATGCCCACAACACACTCCTATAGAAGGCTCCACCAGTCACAATAGGAGATGTCACAGCTCCCCCTTCCTGCACAAGGGACTACTTCCCAGGTCACAGAGATGCCCAAAACCCACTCCCCTATAGAAGTCAATGGGTCTGCTCCTGCTCACAGGCCCCTATGTCCATCAAGCTGCTGTAACGCATCTCTCTAAATGCTGTTAAAAGCCGCTCAGGCACAATGGCCATAACCATAGACAGAGACAACAACATAAAAAAAATCTACAATCTGAAGGAAATATTATGTATCAGTATCTGGTTTGAAATAGTAAGAAAAATAATTAGCGATAGATTCCCTTCAAGAGCAAATAGGAGTCAGATCCGAAGTATAACCTAGAACACTGAGGAACAGAAGAAACAGTTTTGGGGTGCCTGGAAATGGTGACCTTCTTCTGGGTATCGGAGGCTGCTGAGTCCATTGTGTTCCTGCAGCTCCAGTTTCTGTTGATTACACGACTCTGATTGTTCTTGTAATTAGTTTCTCTATAATCTGAGCTGCAGATGAGTCGGATTCGGCTTCTTGGCCGTTCGTGTTTTTCTTTGCTTGTGTTCTTTAAATGTTCTACAATTTATGTCTTTTCTGTTCCACATGAATTTCCAACATTTCTTTATTACAATATTGAGTGAGCGCTGCTTTCAGCAGAATATACTTGGTCAGGAGGCAATGGCGGATCTCCAAAACTAGAGCTGATAGGGGAAGACGGGTGCTATTTTCAGAATCAGTGCCCCAAACATACCCCAAAACAGGTCCAACTTTTAAGGCACCAAAATGAGTGTTCCCCGGTAGAATGAGTGGCCTATACAGGCAGTCCCTAACTTGCATCGTTCGGATTCACATCTGTGCCCTAGTTACAAACGGAGACGTATGGGGCATGCTGGCACTTGTAGTTCCATGTTCCACAGCAGAGAGTAGCTGTGGAACGACACGTTCCAGCATGCTACAGCAGCACATGAGGTGAAAATTAGGTAAAATTTTCTTAACAGCGGCACGGACAGTAAAACAAATGAAAAAAACCTTCTCGTCACTATCCAAAAAAATAAAAAAAATATTTTGTGCTGGAGTTACATTTAATAAATGTACCTGTTCCAACTTACATACAAATTCAGCTTAAAGGGATTGTCTCACTACGTTGATTCATCCTGTTTTCTTGGTTTCATTTTGAATTCAGGGGCGTTTACTGGCTTCTTTTAGACTATAGTAGAAACCAGGTCTGTAACTATAGCAACTAGTGCTGGCAGCCTATCAGGAGAGATCAAACAGATCTGTAGCTATAGCAACCGGTGCTGGCAGCCTATCAGGATAGATCAAACAGGTCTGTAGCTATAGCAACCAGTACAGGCAGCCTATCGGGAGAGATCAAACAGGTCTGTAGCTATAGCAACCGGTGCTGGCAGCCTATCAGGATAGATCAAACAGGTCTGTAGCTATAGCAACCGTACGGCAGCCTATCGGGAGAGATCAAACAGGTCTGTAGCTATAGCAACCGGTGCTGGCAGCCTATCAGGATAGATCAAACAGGTCTGTAGCTATAGCAACCAGTATAGGCAGCCTATCGGAAGATCAAACAGGTATGTATTAGCAACGTGCTGGCAGCCACAGGATAGATCAAACAGGTCTGTAGCTATAGCAACCAGTGCTGGCAGCCTATCAGGATAGATCAAACAGGTATGTAGCTATAGCAACCGGTGCTGGCAGTCTATCAGGATAGATCAAACAGGTCTGTAGCTATAGCAACCGATGCTGGTAGCCTATCAGGATAGATCAAACAGGTCTGTAGCTATAGCAACCGATGCTGGTAGCCTATCAGGATAGATCAAACAGGTCTGTAGCTATAGCAACCAGTGCTGGCAGCCTATCAGGAGAGCTCAAACAGGTCTGTAGGTATAGCAACTGGAGGAGCTGATGTAGCCCATACAAGAGGGGATATCTCAGAACCGGTAGGAATCTTTTAATGGACATACATTACAAAGTGACTCGTTTTTGCAAGATCTTTAAAGCAGCAATCCTTGTAGTGAGACAACCCCTTTAAGAACAAACCTACTGTCCCTATCCTGTTCGTAACCCAGGAACTGCCTATACATAGAAGCACAATGCAGGTGTATACGACATCTAGATTCCCGCATGTATAAGCCCTCACCACCTTCAAGGTCAAATCTCAAGGTCAAGATGACAACTATGGTCCATTATTCCTGATCGGGAGTGACCACTGACCTCCCCACCTTCATCATAGACTTACTAATAATCCGAAACTTGGCTCATAGGAAACACTGAAGAAAGATTTCTATACAGAGCAGAATGAGAGACCCCCTCCCTGATGTTAGAGCATGACACGACCCAACTGGGGCCCGTGTCTCAGCTGCTGCCTGATCTCTGGGGCTCCGGGGTCTCGGGACGCTTGTTTGCAGCAGTCACTCATCCCCTGGGCTTGATGCTTCCTTGCTCGGCTGACAGTCCCATCTTGTCTATTCTCTATTCAAGAAGCCTTTTGTGTTCCCAGCTGAGCCGGTGACTCATCTCACAATTCTGGGCAAATCTCTGAGGGGCTTGGAAAAAGAGGAATCCGAGCAAAGCAAGAGACTGATGAGAATGGGAACAGAGAGCGCTGCTAGAAGAGTGTGCGAGAGACAAACCGCGCACCTAAGACGGCAGCGAAAGGCAATATTAATAGAGAGAGCGGCGCAGACAAAAGCAGCGCGAGAGGCAGACACAACAATGAGCCGGGAACGAGGCGTAATTAAAATCTACAAAGAAGGAACAAGGACTCAGTAAAAGGGGGGGATTCAGCTGCTGAGTGATAGAGAGGAAAGCCGGGAAATAAAGCGGTGCGTGGGGGGTCCGGGTCCTCTCTGCAGGGGGCTCTCCAAAAGTAATGGAGCCGCTCACAGGACGAGGGCTCCTCTGCTTGTAGACTGAAGAATACAACACAAGTATGAATAGACAACGACCTGAAAGGCAAAGCGAATCACATTGATCATCTCGTGATAATAGCGCCTGTCAGGGGGGATTTGGCAGCAAGTGACCGGTCAGTTCTTAAAGGGGTCGTCTCACTACAGGGATCGCTGCTTTTCATGTTAAAGATCTTGCAAAAACAAGTCACTTTGCAATATGTGTCCATTAACAGTGTCCTACCTATTCCTAGATATCCCCTCTTGTATGGGCTGCATCAGCTCCTCAGGTCGCTATAGCTACAGACCTGTTCGGTCTCTCTGATAGCGCCAGCACTGTTGCTATAGCTACGACCTGTTCTATCGCTCCTGATAGCTGCGCATTGTCTCTATAGCTACAGACCTGTTCAATCTCTCCTGATAGGCTGCCAGCACTGGTTGCTATAGCTACAGACCTGTTTTGTCTCCTGATAGGCTGCCAGCGATGGTTCTATAGCTACAGACCTGTTCAATCTCTCCTGATAGACTGCCAGCACTGGTTGCTATAGCTACAGACCTGTTCTATCGCTCCTGATAGGCTGCCAGCATTGGTCTCTATAGCTACAGACCTGTTCAATCTCTCCTGATAGGCTGCCAGCACTGGTTGCTATAGCTACAGACCTGTTTGGTCTCTCCTGATAGGCTGCCAGCGCTGGTTGCTATAGCTACAGACCTGTTCAATCTCTCCTGATAGGCTGCCAGCACTGGTTGCTATAGCTACAGACCTGTTTGATCTCTCCTGATAGGCTGCCAGCGCTGGTTGCTATAGCTACAGACTGTTCAATCTTCTGAAGCGCCAGCAGTTGCTTAGCTAGACCTTTTGTCTCTCCTGATAGGCTGCCAGCGCTGGTTGCTATAGCTACAGACCTGTTCAATCTCTCCTGATAGGCTGCCAGCACTTGTTGCTATAGCTACAGACGTGTTTGATCTCTCCTGATAGGCTGCCAGCGCTGGTTGCTATTGCTACAGACCTGTGTGATCTCTCCCAATAGGCTGCCAGTGCTGGTTGCTATAGCCACAGAACTGTTTGATCTCTCCTGATAGGCTTCCAGCGCTGGTCGCTATAGCTACAGAACTGTGTGATCTCTCCTGATAGGCTGCCAGCACTGGTTGCTATAGTACAGACAGCTTCTACTGCACTAGTAGAAGCCAGTAAACACGCCCCTGAATTCAGAATGAAACCAAGAAAACAGGACTGAGGTGAGATGAATCAATGTAGTGAGACAACCCCTTTAAGTGGGACGTATTGAAAGCAGGAACACGACTGGGTCAAAGCCTCTTCAGAGCGACAGGTCTTGTGGGGTGTTAGTAAGTACCAAAAGTTCTCCAAAAATGGATCACTGGTGAACTGACGATAGGGCAATGGTCATGGATGCATGTGTGGGGAGGTGAAGGCTACTCTGTCTTGTCCCACACACAGACAAGCACAAATTTCTGCAAAAGTTCCTGCCAGCTATAACAGAGAGGTGTCAAGACAAGCAGGACATAGCAATTTGCTGTGTATGGGGCCCCGGAGTCGTAGACTGGTCAAAGGGCCCATGAGGTTCTACTACCAAATGTGACTAAAATCGGTATGTGAGCATCGGGACTGGAGCACTGGCAGGCGGCCTTGTGTAATAGATCCCGTGTTCCATCACGTGGACCATCGGGTGTGTGTGAGTCAATCACCTGGGACAGAGATGGGACCAGGATGCACTATGGGAAGAAGACAAGATGGTGGAGGCAGGGTGGTGGGCAGTGTCCTGCTGGAGGGACCTGGCATCATGTGGACGGCTGGTGCGTCACCTACCTGGGGAAGAGATGGCATCAGAATACACTATGGAAAGAAGAGAAGATGGCGGAGGCAGGGTGGTGGGCAATGTTCTGCTGGAGCGCCCTGGCATCATGTGGACGGCTTGTGCGTTACCTACCTGGGGAAGAGATGGCCCCAGGATGCATTATGGGAAGAAGACAAGATGGTGGAGGCAGGGTGGTGGGCACTGTTCTGCGGGAGGGTCAGGGCATCACGTGGACGGCGGGTGCGACACCTACCTGGGAAAGGGAAGGCGTCAGGATGCATTATGGGAAGAAGACTAGATGGTGGAGGCAGGGTGGTGGCAATGTCCTGCTGGGGGGGTCCTGGCATCATGTGGACGGCTGGTGCGTCACCTACCTGGCAGAGGGATGGCGTCAGGATGCACTATGGAAAGAAGATGGTGGAGGCAGGGTGGTGGGCAATGTTCTGCTGGGGGTCTGGCATCATGTGGACGGCTGGTGCGTCACCTACCTGGGAAAGTGATGGCGTCAGGATGCACTATGGAAAGAAGATGGTGGAGGCAGGGTGGTGGGCAATGTTCTGCTGGGGGGTCCTGGCATCATGTGGACGGCTGGTGCGTCACCTACCTGGCAGAGGGATGGCGTCAGGATGCACTATGGAAAGAAGATGGTGGAGGCAGGGTGGTGGGCAATGTTCTGCTGGGGGGTCCTGGCATTATGTGGATGTTACGATGACACGTACCAGCTGCCTAACATTGTACAGACCAAGTGCACCCCTTCATGGCAGGTGCCTGTTTCAGCAGGAGGCCACACTGCACATTATTCAGGAATGAGGAACATGACAAGGAGTTCAAGGTGGTGACTAAACCTCCAAAATGCCCAGATCTCAATCTGTGGTATAAGCTGGAAAACCAGTCCCATCCACGGAGGCCGCACGGAACAACTTACTGGATATTCTGATGCTGCATGACTCTCCGGAAGTCTAGTAGGGTCTATGGATAGGTCATAGCTGGTATGGTGGCCATGACTGATCAGTGCACATAAAACCCTGCTCCCCGGTTACATAGAGGAGCGACACCACGAGGAGGAACATAAGAAATAGGGGACAGCAGCACAAGTCATTGACCTTCTGCTCGTGGACATGTCCGGTGCTTATGATTTCAGTAGTTTTTTGTTTATTTTAATCAAGTTTGAATATTAAAAAATTTCTTATCAGATGCCACCAGCAAATCAGACTGAAGAACGTTCCTGCTTTGGCTGCAAAACCTTGACGTTTCCAGCTGGGGGGAGAGAACCAGCAAGGGGGACAGCAGAATTTAGACTAAGGCCAAGGCCCCACATTATGTGATGTCATGTATGGTAGGATACAACATTAGCACCAATCACCTGCATAGGAATTCTGCATGTAATGTTCTAAGATTTAGGGAACAAGCCTATTCCTGAAATTACAGGTGTAAAAAACTTTAAATTGACACTAACCTTTAAAAATAGTAAAAGGAAATGTAAGAAACCTTGTAATATCCCACATTAAAAGGCCTATTCCGCTCACTGAAGTATCAGGTTACATGCTGCCCGTAAAAGTCTATGAGGAGGGGGGAGGGAGCTAGACCCAAGCACAGAGACACTGCTGAAAACTCTGGTAAGTGTAATATCTCACCCCAGTGCAGGGGAACGCAGCTCACACTGCTAAGTGCTGCTTTGTGATGTTCTCCATCTTGCTTTCGTCTAGAAAAAATCTAAAATAGCAGGAGCTATGGGCGCTATTATCATTAAACGTGGAATGTATAATCGACACACTATTCCGAGTAAAACTTTGGTGTCTTTATTTACAGAAAAATAAAAATAAAATAGCAAAATGTTAAAATATAATGAATAAAAGAACAACACGTTTCACATACTCGCATGGTGTGCTTTGCTTCATCAGGTATATCAAGTAGTGGTACGTTACATTGTATTTAAAAACCAGGTTATTAGTATTTTTCTGCCCTCACAGATGTTGTCCTTGGTGGGACATGAACCCAGGGCAACAGCTCTGTGCTAACCACTGAGCCACTGTGCTAACCATTGAGCCACCATGCTACACTGTGCTAACCACTGAGCCACCGTATTACACTGTTCTAACCACTGTGCCAACCACAGAGATAACATGTTTCACTGTGCTAACCATTGAGCCACCATGCTGCGCTGTGTTAACCACTGAGCCACCGTGCTACAGTGTGCTATCCACTGAGCCACCATGCTACACTGTGCTAACCACTGAGCCACTATGCTACACTGTGCTAACCACTGAGCCACCATGCTACACTGTGCCAACCACTGTGCCAACCACTGAGATAACATGTTTCACTGTGCTAACCAATTAGCCACCATGCTGCGCTGTGCTAACCACTGACCCACCATGCTGCGCTGTGCTAACCACTGAGCCACCATGCTGCGCTGTGCTAACCACTGAGCCACCATGCTGCGCTGTGCTAACCATTGAGCCACCATGCTGCACTGTGCTTACACTGAGCCACCATTCTACACTGTGCTAACCACTGAGCCCCCAAAGCAAAATTTAAACGACCCCTGACTAAAAACTTTGCTAACACTGACCCCACCATGCTACACTGTACGGACCCCTACTATTTTTTTTGCTAACACGGAGCCCACCACACTACACTTGTTTAATCACTGACCATCACTAAACTGTGCTAATAATGACCACTGTGCTTAACTGTACTCATCCTGCGGTTTTCGCGGGAGGTGTTTGGGCCCCCTAGGGTTGTCCATGACAGACCCGGCCTGTGTGGAGCTCACGGACTTTTATGGAAGTTCGGCCCTTTTGGCTGCAAAACCCTTTCCCTTGAAGAACAGAGCGGAAAGGCAGGATCCTACGGTTCCTGACCTTTTTACAAAGGGGAATTTAACACGCACTTGTCATTTTTCCCGGAGCTTCTGCACTGGAGCCACCAAAAAGGGTTTTAAAGGGGATATTTTCCCAAAATTTTGGGGAAACGGCGCATATTTTTTTCTTTCCCTTGCTCTTTGGTGGCTCAAACCCACATAAAACATTTTAAAAAAACATTGAATTTTTTTTTGAGGAACCGAAAAGGGGGCGGAAACTTTTGCAACCCCACGAAAATATTTTACAAAAAACAAAAAAATTCTCAATGCTATTTGGGCCCCCCATAAAGGGAAATCTCTCCTTAGGGAAGCCCCCATAAGGGGCGTGGGAAAATTCGAGATTGCCTTTTTTGCACCCCACGAAGCTTTCTGCAAAATAAAAGGGCATTAGGGAAAGGAGCTGAAATTTTAAAGGGGCGCCCTCTGTGGGATTTTAAAAAAACCTCATTTGTTTTTTGACCCACTGGATCTTTGGAAAGCAAGAAGGGAAAATTTACCAACCAGCATCACCCCATTTTAAAGACAGCCTTTTTTGGGGGGTTTTGGGCCCCTGGGCAACAGAGAAGCGATCTAGTTTGGCCGATTGGGAGGCTTGGGTCAAGCTAGCATCACCCTGCCTGTACTGACGGGGGGAAAAACCCCCCGAAACGGCTTTCGACAGATGATGATGCGGGTTTTGGGAATACCCTTCTTTTTTCCCAAAAGATCCAGTGCGTCAAAAGCAAATTAAAGGATTTGTTACATCCAAAAGAGGGCTTAGATTTTTCCCTCACTTTTTTTCCATAATCCTTGGGATTTTTGGGCCCAAGTGAAAACCTTTAAACAAAAAAAAAAAAAAGGGCCCCGAAAAACCCCCCTTTCGGGGAGCGAAGATTTTTTGGAAAAGAGGCGGGGCGGAAAATCCCTTTTCCCCCAGAACAGAAGATCGGGGCCGCGACGTTCTGCAGATCTACCTGCAGGTCTCCAGTCATTCCGGCTTTTCAATCTGCTCCTTGACTGAGCGTGAAATTCTCACAAAATGAAAAAGAAAAAAAAGAAAGCAATTTCGACCGTTGTTATTTCCAGATTCGGAACTAAAGCAGAAATCAGGAGCAGAGAACTCTCCCTCTCCTTTTAAACAAAAGGGGAATGAATTTATAAAAAATCTGCGCCCCCCCCCCCCAAGCCCGACCCCAGAACAAAAACCCAAAAAGTCGGGAAAAATAGAAAATTGAAATTCTGTAATGTCACGCCCAAAGGGCAAAAAATAAATTACCAAAACACCCAAAGGGGAAACTTTCCTCCACCACTGCCCGAAAATAACAAGTCGCCTACTGAGGGGACGTCCAGCCCCGCGCCGAGCTCTCCCCGGAGAAGGTCTGTGCCGGATCTGCCCCACACAGGCGGCCACCAGGGAAGAAGCATTGCTGATATACTTAAAGGGAACCTGTCACATTGAGCCCCCTATCGGGCTCATAACGGGGCCCGATAAATTTAGCATGCCTCAGCTTCTCCTCTCTATAACTTGGGGCCACAATCAGATAGCAGTCCTAAAGCTCCCCTGTTTCAAAAAACATGACCCCCACAATCAGATAGCATGTCCTCTCTCCTCCTGCCCTATAACATGGGGCCACAAAATCAGATAGCAATGCCCTCACTCCCCGGCCTTAACATGACCCACAATCAGATAGCATTTTCCTCAGCTCCCCTGCTCAAAACAGGGGCCCCAAAAGATCAGATAGCATGTCCTAAGCTCCTCCTGCTCATAACAGGGGGGTTTGCAGATCAATAGCAGTCCTCAGCACCCCGGCTCTTTTAACAGGGGCCCACAATCAGGATAGCATGCCCCTTACCCTCCGGCTCAAAAAAAAAAAGGGGCGGCAGATCAATAGCATTCCCCCGCCCTCCGCTCTATAACATGGGGCAAACAATCAATAGCATGTCCTCAGCTCCTCCGGCTCTATAACAGGGGGCCAAAGACAGATAGTTTTTCCCCCGCCCTCCTGCTCATAACAGGGGGCCACAGATCAGATAGCATGTCCTCACTCCCCCTGCTCATAACATGGGCTGCAGATCAATAGCATGTCCTCACACCCCTGCTCTATAACAGGGGGCCAAAAAACAATCAATAGCATTTCCTAGCTCCTCCGCTCTATAACATGGGGCTGCGGGATCAGATAGCAGTCCTCACCCCCCTCCTGCTCTATAACAGGGGCAGCAGTCAAAATAGCATGTTCCTCCTCCCCCTTTCCTTTTTAAAAACAGGGGCCCTTTCAGATCAAAATACCAGGTCCCACTCCCCCCTTTGCCTATAACAGGGGCCACAGATCGAACATGTCCTCGGGTCCCCCTTTGTCTAAAAACAGGGGGCCGGCGATCGAAAGCGGGTCCTCACTCCCCTTTCTCTATAAAAAGGGGCCTCCCCAGATCAATAAAATTTTCCTCACTCCCCCCTGTTTCTTTTAACAGGGGGCCCCACAGATAAATTTGCTTTCCCTCTGCTCCTTTTTTTGCTCTAAACATGGGGCCACAATCAGATAGTTTCCTCACCTCCTCCTGCCTATAACGGGGGCCCCACAGATCAGATAGCATGTCCTCGGGGCCTCCCCTGCTCTATAAAAAGGGGCCCCTTTCAGATCAAAAATAGCGGGGTCCCAGCCCTCCTGCTCTAAAACAGGGGCCACAGATCAATAGATGCCCCTCAGCTCCCCCATGCTCTATAACAGGGGGCCAAGATCAATAGCTTACCCCTCAGCCCTCCTCCCTCTAAAACCGGGGCCAAAAGAACAATAGCATTTTCCCAGCCCTCCTCCTTTTATAACAGGGGCAGATCAATAGCTTTGTCCTGGGCTCCTCCCCTAAAAAAGGGGGCCCCCACAGATCAGATAGCGTGCCCCAAAGCTCCTACGGCCTAAAACATGGGGAGACAATAGCTCCCACTCCCCCGGGGGGGCCATTAACGGGGGCCCACAGATCAGAAAACGTGTCCTCAGCTCCTCCTCCGCTCTAAAAAAGGGGCCACAGACAAAACATTCCCACCCTCCTGCCAATAAAAAGGGGCCAAATAAAGATAGCGTGTCCCTCTCCTCCGCCAAATAAAAAGGGGGCCACAGATCAATACTTGTCCCCCCAGCTCCCCCCGGCCAATAACAGGGGGCCACAGAACAATAGCATGCCCTCACCCTCCTGCCTAAAACGGGGCCACAAATCAAATAGCATGTCCCACCCCTCCTCTTATAACAGGGGCCAAAAAATCAGAAAGCAGCCCCTCACCCTCCTGCTCTAAAAACCCAAAGGGCCCGCAATCAATAGCATTTTCCTCACTCCTCCTGCCTATAACAGGGGGCCACAAAATTTAAGAAATTTCCTCAGCTCCACTGCTCAAAAACATGGGGCCACAGATCAATAGAAATGTCCCCACCCACCCCCTTTCTCTTTTAACGGGGCCCAGATCAATACGGCCTCCCCCCTTCCTCCTGCTCTATAACAGGGGGGCCCCCAGATCAATAGAAAATGTCCCCCAGCTCCCCCTTTTTTCTATAACAGGGGGCTGCAGATCAGATAGAGTCCTTTTCCCTCCTGCTCAATAACATGGGGCCAAACAGATCACAAGCATGTCCTCAGCTCCTCCTTTTCAATAACAGGGGCCACAGATAATTTATGTGTCCCAGCTCCCCCTGCCTTTAAAAAAGGGGGCCACAACAGATGCATGCCCCTCAGCTCCCCTGCTCTATAATTTTGGGGCCACAGATAAATTTTTAGCATTCCCACTCCTCCTGCTCTAAAAAAGGGGGCCCACAAACAAATACATGTCCTCAGTTTCCCCCGGCTCTATAACATGGGGCCCAGATCAAATAGCAGGTCCTCAGCTCCCCCTGCTCAAAAAGGGGGGCCACAACCCAGATAGAAAGTCCCAGCCCCCCTTTGCTCAATAACAGGGGCCCACAATCAGATGGGCGGGCCCCTCAGCCCTCCGCTCTAAAACGGGGCCGCAACAATACTTGCCCTCAGCCCTCCGCTCTATAACAGGGGGGCCACAGATCAGATACATGCCCCAAAACTCCTCCTCCCTCTAAACATGGGGCCACAATCAGATAGCATGTCCCGCTCCTTTTCCCTCAAATAACATGGGGCCCACGGGAATCAGATAGCATGTCCTAAAGCTTCTCCTCTCTATAACATGGGCAGTCAATATCATGCCCCTCAGCTCCCCTCCCCTTTAACAGGGGCCAGATCAAAAATTCTTTCCTCACTCCCCCCTCCCTTTTATAACAGGGGGGCCCGGGATCAGATACATGCCCCTTCAGCCCCTTTCCTCCCCCTATAACGGGGCCCCCCCAACAGATCAATAGAAATTCCCACTCCTCCGGTTTCTATAAAAATGGGGCAACCCAGATAGAAATTTCCTCAGCTCCCCCAACTCTATAACTTTGGTGCCACGTTCAATAGCATGCCCTCATTTCCTCCTGCTCATAACTTTGGGCCACAAAATCAATAGCAGTCCCCCCACCCCCTTTCTCAAAAACAGGGGCCCCCCAAGCAGAACATTTCCCACTCCTCCTGCTCTAAACAGGGGGCCCCCGATCTATAGCATTTCCTCCTCCTCCGTTCTAATAACATGGAGCCACAGATCAATAGCGTGTCCTCAGTCCTCCTCCCTAAAAACAGGGGGGCCACAGATCAGATAGCATGTCCTCAGCTCCTCCTGCTCTTTAACATGGGGCCCACAGATCAGATAGCATGTCCTCAGCTCCTCTGCTCTATAACATGGGGCCCGCAGATCAGATGCATGTCCTAGCTCCTCCTGCTCTATAACATGGGGCCACAGATCAGATAGCGTGCCCTTTCTGCTCCTCCTGCTCTATAACATGGGTCCTGCAGATCAGATAGCGTGTCCTCAGCTCCTCCTGCTCTATAATATGGGGCAAATCAGATAGCATGTCCTCAGCTCCTCCTGCTCTATAACTGGGCCCCACAGATCAGATAGTATGTCCTCAGCTCCTCCTGCTGTATAACATGGGGCCACAGATCAGATAGCATGTCCCCAGCTCCTCCTGCTCTATAACATGGGCCCGCAGATCAGATAGCATGTCCTCAGCTCCTCCTGCTCAATAACATGGGGCCCACAGATCATATAGCATGTCCTCAGCTCCTCCTGCTCTATAACATGGGGCCACAGATCTTTACATGTCCTCAGCTCCTCCTGCTCTATAACATGGGGCATGAGATAGCAGGTCCAATGTGACAGGTTCCCTTTAGGTGTGAAGTGGGAGGAGGGTAATATTGCGGTGTATGACCTGATACATAGCATCGGTGAGTTGTGCAGCGCCCCATCCAACGAGTCCACAAGGTGCAATACTCTGCAGACGAGTACAGTACATGCGTCTGTCAGAGCACAGGCCCACATTGGGCACCAGCGAGTGAGGAGGAGGACGCGGCTCCTGAGCAATGTCCTGGGCGCCCTTGGCAGCTAATGAGAAGTGGTTTTATTGCGTACAGTAGGCAGCGCGGCGCTGTAATGAAATACTACAAGCATATTAAGAAGGTGATGTATGAGCGGACAGCGGCGGACACCATGTTATTATCAGCTCCCATCACCCAGAGCCGCGCTAGGATGAAGCTCGCTCTGGGCTCTGCTCGTTGGGAAGACAATGTCTCACAAATTATCCAGGATTTATTTGTTTTATTCATTTCTATAGCGCCGCCATATTCCACAGCGCTGTACAGAGATTGTCATCACATTGCTCCCTGAGCCCAATGGGGCTCACAGTCTAAGTTCCAGATAACTGTATCTGTATGTTCCTGGAGTGTGGGGAAACCCATGCAAGCACGGGGAGAACATAAACTCATTGCAGAAGTTGTCTTGGGTGCGGCAGGACCCCAGCACTGCAAGGCAACGGTGCTCACCACTGAGCCACCGTGCTGCACCATGCTAACCACTGAGCCACAGTGCTGCACCATGCTAATGGCTGAGCCACCGTGCTGCACAATGCTAACGGCTGAGCCACCGTGCTGCACCATGCTAACCACTGAGCCACCGTGCTGCACCATGCTAACGGCTGAGCCACCGTGCTGCACCATGCTAACCACTGAGCCACCGTGCTGCACAATGCTAACGGCTGAGCCACCGTGCTGTACCATGCTAACCACTGACCCACCGTGCTGCACTGTGCTAACCACTGAGCCACCATGCTAACCATTGAGCTGCACCATGCTAACCACTGAGTCACCGTGCCACACCATGCTAACCACTGAGTCACCGTGCCATACCATGCTAACCACTGAGTCATTGTGCTGCACCATGCTAACCACTGAGCTAACCACTGAGTCATCCTGTGGCTCCATGCTAACCACCTGAGTCGTCGTGCTGCACTGGATGTGCTTGGACCCCTATGGATGTCGCTATGACATGAGCCTGCCTGTGTGTTGAGCTCAGCTGGACGTTATGGAAGTTCTGTCTTTGGCTGTAAAATCCTTCCTGATGAACAGAGCAGGAGAGGCAGGATCCTACAGAGCGTCGCACCGCCGCGAGCGGACACTGGATCACTGATACATGTAGGGTACGGTACATTCACATCAAGACGGCAACTCTGCTATATCAGGGGCACCGCACAATGTGGGCGACGTCTGCTCCGATTGTCTCGAGCTGCAGATTCCACCTCGGTTCATGTTCTAGGATCATGTGGATCCTCCGTTTCCAGCACCTATGCAGCTCTACATCTAATGCTGCCTGGAAAAAGTTCTCCTCAGGGCCGAACAGCGAGGACGAAGACCCTGGAGAGAGAACTGGTGCACGGTGCGGCCGTGAACAATCTCCTCCATGTGGGCGACAAGACATGAGAGCAGACACCCTGCAGACAGGACTAGAGAAGTGGTACTGTGCAGTGTCCATATATACAGGACAGGAGATGTCGTACTGTGCATTGTTCATATACACTGAATAGAAGCAGATATGGAGAATTGCATATAGGACAGGAGAAGAGGTACTGTGTCGTGTTCATATATACAGGACAGGAGAAGTGGTACTGTGCAGTGTCCATATATACAGGACAGGAGAAGTGGTACTGTGCAGTGTCCATATATACAGGACAGGAGAAGTGGTACTGTGCAGTGTCCATATATACAGGACAGGAGAAGTGGTACTGTGCAGTGTCCATATATACAGGACAGAAGTGGTACTGTGCAGTGTCCATATATACAGGACAGGAGAAGTGGTACTGTGCAGTGTCCATATATACAGGACAGGAGAAGTGGTACTGTGCAGAGTCCATATATACAGGACAGGAGAAGTGGTACTGTGCAGTGTCCATATATACAGGACAGGAGAAGTGGTACTGTGCAGTGTCCATATATACAGGACAGAAGTGGTACTGTGCAGTGTCTATATATACAGGACATGAGAAGTGGTACTGTGAATTGATCATATATACAGAAAAGAATCTCATATGGAGAATATCATATAGGACAGGAGAAGAGGTACTGTGCAGTGTTCATATATACAGGACAGGAGTGGTACTGTGCAGTGTCTATATATACAGGACAGGAGAAGTGGTACTGTGCAGTGTCCATATATACAGGACAGGAGAAGTGGTACTGTGCAGTGTCCATATATACAGGACAGGAGAAGTGGTACTGTGCAGTGTCCATATATACAGAACAGGAGAAGTGGTACTGTGCAGTGTCCATATATACAGGACAGAAGTGGTACTGTGCAGTGTCTATATATATATATATATATATATATATATATATATATATATATATATAGATATGGAGAATTGCATATAAGACAAGAGAAATGATACTATGCAGTGTCCATATATGCAGAACAGAAGTGATACTGTGCATTGTCCATATATACAGGGCAGGAGAAGTGATACTGTGCAATCTCCATATATACAGGACAGGAGAAGTGGTACTGTGCAGTGTCTTACGAACCCATACTCCAACTCGGTCCTAGGAGGGACTCATATGGGTTGTCTGTATCCAGAGTAGCAGCTTGTGTGGCACAATGGAGGTGTGGGGTGGAGGGAGTGCTGTGGTGCTGACGTGGCCCGGCGCGCACGCTGCTCCCCTCCGGCTGGGCACAATGGTTTTATTAGCCGCAGCCTTTGTACCTTTCATTAGGAGTTAATTCATTCACCTGAGGAAACATTATGAAGAATAAAAGCGCTGATTGCAATTACGGGAACTTGTGGCGTCGCCGGCGCCGCGCGGATCCCAGTATTTATTGATACATTTTACCGGTAAATGGTTCCACTTTTCTACAATAGAACATGTGCCGGGATCATTAGGGAAACATTGTTAATGGCGGATTTATTATTCTCCTGCAGAACAGGCGGCGTTTATCATCCCGCACCAGAAATCCCTAACATGGAGGACGCTGCCAGCAGGGGGTGACTGCGCTGTACACAGCAGAACAAATTCCCATAGAGATGCAGAACAGCGCCCCCAGCAGGACAGGTGATCTACCCCGGGACATACAGCAGCTGGAGGGGATCATCTCCACAACCAGAAAAGATGGGAACACAATTATCCATCACAGCCCAATAAACTGTGACCATTGCAGAGCCGGGACGACGGGTAGGCAGAGGTAGGCGGTCGCCTAGGGCACCTACCTCTGCCTGTCCCTAAGGGGCGCAGACAGGGGCCCCGAACCTCGCCGGGCTCCAGGCCGCTGCCATGGGCCTGGAGCGCCGGTGGTCTCTTTAGCTGTATGTGCGTCCGCTGGTGGTTGAAAGGCAGAGCCCTAGAGGCCTGAAAGCTGGGGTAATGGTCTTCCGGGGGGGGGGCTTGGCTGTGGAGTGAGGGCCTTGGGTTGGGACATTGGTGCCCTGGAAGTGGATTGCCCTTGATCACGGTCTCCCTGGTCGCTGTATGGCAGCAGCTGGGGAACCTCACGGTATCCGGGAATCCTAATACGTACTTGCACCTGACTCCTTAAGGCACATTCACACAGAGCGTTTTTTTTGTGCAGAAAGGCGCAGCAATTAACGGAAATCGCGTGGTATTAAACAAAGCTGTGGCCATTCAACAGCAGAAATGAGGTGTTGTGCATTTCTTCAGAAGTGTATAGACAGTATGTATACACTAGTTTGGGTGAATTGCAGAGATTGGGGTCCTCCCCTATACAGAAGTCATGTCACTCGGTGTCTGCGGACATCCTTTACGTTTTTTATCCACATATCGAAATACCCCTTTAAGCTGCTGCTCTTCACCCTGCAGCACAGAAGAACAAGCCCCGTAGGACGTGACTGAGATCCGACCTCTACAGGAGCACAGAAAATTCTGATCTAGGAGAAGCTGGATCCTCGGTGAAAAATGACCAGGAAACTGTGGCACCCAGACTGGGGGAGGGGCCTCAACAATTGGGAGGAGCCTTAATAATAGTGAGGGGGGCCTCAATAGTGGGGAGGAGCAAGGGGAGGGGCTGAAATCAGAGGTACTTCTGAAAGTCTGGGGGCACCACGAGTTCCAGTTTGCACGAACTGTGAGCTTTTTCTATGCTTAACGTCTATATACAGCCTGCACCCCCATGATGTTCACCTGATGTTAGGACCACCCACTATCACCCCGGTAAAGTCAGGACCACCCACCATCACCCCAGTACCATCAGGACCACCCACCATCTCCCTGGTACCATCAGGACTACCCACCATCACCCCGGTACCATCATGACCACCCACCATCACCCCAGTACCATCAGGACCACCCATCACCCCCAGTACCATCAGGACGACCCACCATCACCCCAGTACCATCATGACCACCCACCATCATCCCAGTACCATCAGGACCACCCACCATCTCCCTGGTACAGTCAGGACCACCCACCATCACCCCAGTACCATCATGACCACCCACCATCTCCCCGGTACGGTCAGGACCACCCACCATCACCCCAGTACCATCATGACCACCCACCATCACCCCAGTACCATCATGACCACCCACCATCACCCCAGTACCATCATGACCACCCACCATCACCCCAGTACCATCATGACCACCCACCATCACCCCAGTACCATCAGGACCACCCACCATCTCCCCGGTACCATCAGGACTACCCACCATCACCCCGATACCATCATGACCACCCACCATCACCCCAGTACCATCATGACCACCCACCATCACCCCAGTACCATCAGGACCACCCATCACCCCCAGTACCATCAGGACGACCCACCATCACCCCAGTACCATCATGACCACCCACCATCACCCCGGTACCATCAGGACCACCCACCATCTCCCTGGTACAGTCAGGACCACCCACCATCACCCCAGTACCATCATGACCACCCACCATCACCCCAGTACCATCATGACCACCCACCATCACCCCAGTACCATCAGGACCACCCACCATCTCCCCGGTACAGTCAGGACCACCCACCATCACCCCAGTACCATCATGACCACCCACCATCACCCCAGTACCATCAGGACCACCCACCATCTCCCCGGTACAGTCAGGACCACCCACCATCACCCCAGTACCATCAGGACCACCCACCATCACCCCAGTACCATCAGGACCACCCACCATCACCCCAGTACCATCAGGACGACCCACCATCACCCCAGTACCATCATGACCACCCACCATCACCCCAGTACCATCAGGACCACCCACCATCTCCCCGGTACAGTCAGGACCACCCAGCATCACCCCAGTACCATCAGGACCACCCACCATCTCCCCGGTACAGTCAGGACCACCCACCATCATCCCAGTACCATCAGGACCACCCACCATCACCCCAGTACCATCAGGACCACCCACCATCATGACCACCCACCATCATCCCAGTACCATCATGACCACCCACCATCACCCCAGTACCATCATGACCACCCACCATCACGACCACCCACCATCATCCCAGTACCATCATGACCACCCACCATCACCCCAGTACCATCATGACCACCCACCATCACCCCAGTACCATCATGACCACCCACCATCTCCCCGGTACAGTCAGGACCACCCACCATCACCCCAGTACCATCAGGACCACTCACCATCACTGGTTTACAGTCAAGGCTCTCTCTAATCATCAGACGGGTACAGTCAGGGCCCCCACCCCAACATCATCCATGTATAGTCAGGGTCCCCATGTTAGCACTTCTCCGCTTGCTTTGACCTTGTTCCTGTCGTCAGGCTTGTATGAAGCCCTTTAGATAGAGGGAATATGTATTTACAGGTGACGAAGGCCCTGCATCTGCGTGGTCACCTACTGCCCCTAGTGGTCCCCGCCTTTCCCCCACCTGGTCACATCATGGCGCACTTCATTAAGGTGTAAACAGGAACGCTCTGCACGGTGATTTAAATTCCATCTCAAATGTCAATGATATTCATTATATTTGACCTCGGGCAGCGCACAGGACGCGGAATGAGACGATGGTCCAGGGTGACAGGAAGAGATGTGATCACGCTCAGGTAACATGGGGAACAACACACCCCGACACTGCTGAAATATTCCCAAAAAACAAGACTGGCAAGGGGACAAAATGTTCTGTGATACCGCGCTGGGTGCAGCAGCTTCTTCACCAGATACATGAGGTGTAAGGACGAAGCTCGATCACTAGGTCATCAAGATGGCGATCCATCGTTATGTAAGGTCCTGATCACAGAGCTGGTCCCGGCCAGCTCTGCTATGTACTAATGATATAGAGTGATGCAACATCGCTGACATCACCATCATACACGACTGCTCCTACGATTACATCACCATCATCCACGACTGCTCCTACAGTGACATCACCATCATACACGACTGCTCCTACAGTGACATCACCATCATACACAACTGCTCCTACAGTGACATCACCATCATACACGAGTGCTCCTACAGTGACATCACAGTCATCCACGACTGCTCCTACAGTAACATCACCATCATACACGACTGCTCCTATGATGACATCACAGTCATCCACGACTGCTCCTACAGTGACATCACCATCATACACGAGTGCTCCTACAGTGACATCACCATCATACACGAGTGCTCCTACAGTGACATCACCATCATCCACGACTGCTCCTACAGTGACATCACCATCATCCACGTCTGCTCCTTCAGTGACATAACCATCAGACACGACTGCTCCTACAGTGACATCACCATCATACACGACTGCTCCTACGATGACATCACCATCATACACGACTGCTCCTACGATTACATCATCATCATACACGAGTGCTCCTACAGTGACATCACCATCATACACGACTGCTCCTACGATGACATCACCATCATACACGAGTGCTCCTACGATGACATCACCATCATACACGAGTGCTCCTACAGTGACATCACCATCATACACGACTGCTCCTACGATGACATCACCATCATACACGAGTGCTCCTACAGTGACATCACCATCATACACGAGTGCTCCTACAGTGACATCACCATCATACACGAGTGCTCCTACGATGACATCACCATCATACACGAGTGCTCCAACGGTGACATCACCATCATACATAAGTGCTCCTACAGTGACATCGCCATCATACACGAGAGCTCCAACGGTGACATCACCTTCATACACGAGTGCTCCAACGGTGACATCACCATCATACACGACTGCTCCTACGATGACATCACCATCATACACGAGTGCTCCTACAGTGACATAACCATCATACACGAGTGCTCCTACGATGACATCACCATCATACATGAGTGCTCCTACAGTGACATCACCATCAAGCACGAGTGCTCCTCCGCCGCCATCACCCTCATACACGAGTGCTCCTACGGTGACATCACCATCATACACGAGTGCTCCTACAGTGACATCACCATCATCCACGAGTGCTCCTACGATGACATCACCATCATCCACGAGTGCTCCTACGATGACATCACCATCATCCACGAGTGCTCCTACAGTGACATCACCATCAAACACGAGTGCTCCTACAGTGACATCACCATCATACACGAGTGCTCCTACGATGACATCACCATCATACACGAGAGCTCCTACGGAGACATAACCATCATCCACGACTGCTCCTACGGTGACATCACCATCATCCACGACTGCTCCTACGGTGACATCACCATCATCCACGACTGCTCCTACAGTGACATCACCATCATACACGAGTGCTCCTACGATGTCATCACCATCATACACGACTGCTCCTACAGTAACATCACCATCATACACGAGTGTTCCTACAATGACATCACCATCATACATGAGTGCTCCTACGATGACATCACCATCATCCACGACTGCTCCTACAGTGACATCACCATCATACATGAGTGCTCCTACAGTGACATCACCATCATACATGAGTGCTCCTACGATGACATCACCATCATACATGAGTGCTCCTACAGTGACATCACCATCATACACGACTGCTCCTACGATGACATCACCATCATCCACGACTGCTCCTACAGTGACATCACCATCATACACGAGTGCTCCTACAGTGACATCACCATCATACACGAGTGCTCCAACGGTGACATCACCATCATACACGACTGCTCCTACAGTGACATCACCATCATACACGACTGCTCCTACAGTGACATCACCATCATACATGAGTGCTCCTACGATGACATCACCATCATACATGATGACAAGGTTCTTTGAAAAGTGTTTTCAAAAAGCTTGTAAAAGCTAAAATTTTTGCAGAGTGCGAGGTCTAGAAACAACCAATCGCTTCAGAGCCGACCCAAGAGTAACGACTGGATCCACGGCCAAGAAAAAAAGCAGCCTTATCGTGCACCTCAATTTGCAGTTGGTGTAGACGCTGGTGCCCTCCGATGTGACTGCAGAAAGTAAATTCTCAAAAACCAAATACAGCAGCACCCAGGTGGCACTAAATCCCATACAGACACTGGACTAATGGAAGACTTAACAATGCATTACTGCTATGCTTTAGGAATGCACAAAATAAAGGCTTTTAGTGCACAGTTTGATCAAATTGCGTATGCCCACCTACCACGTCAAGGTAGCCTCATCAGGTTGGTCCCTAATACCTTCCATTTAGGGCTGGTTGTAAGAACCTCATGCAGCCAGGTAGGAGGAGTGCAGGGACAAGATGGAGGCCTCCCCTCCTCTAAATGCACATCTAACGATGGACAGAAGTCAGCCCGCACCTCCGTTTGCATTTTGCATAGATGCTGGTGCACTAAATAAATTCTAAAACTCCATATACAGCGCCACCCATGGCCAAGGAAGCACATCTAAGGCACAAAGCAGCTGGTATATGGCTCTTAGTTCTACACATAGTGTTGTGTCCACCTACCCAGAGGGACCCATGTGTCCTCACAACCACCCGGAGTGACCCATCCCTGGCCATGTGCCCCTCTCCTCCTCTGTTGTGGGTCTTCATGAGCAGTTAGTGCTCCACACCAACAGCGCTGCCAACGTGATCGCTCAGCAGCTCCAAAGGCATTGATTATACTGCTTTATCATTTTACAATCTTTCCCACTGAGCCCGGACATGCTGTGACCTGAGCTTCCACATGAGAGGAGTCATGTCAGTCCCGGCCTCCTGCACTTGACCGGGCGCCAGGTGTCAGACGCTTCAAAAGAGACGATCAGATGACAAAAATCAACAGAATAAAGGAGCAATGGCGGCCGAGACTCATGGACTGATGGCCCCCACTCTGGTTATTATATAAGGGTGACTTCCACCCGGAGGTTTTTCTACCTCATTATGGACATAAATACGGCTATGCTTAACTTTTGTAGTGTCCATCAGGAGTTTAGTGTCCTTCAACACGGTGGCTCAGTGGTTAATACAGGGTGGTACATTTGCTCAGTGGTTAGCAAAGTGCAGCACAGTGGCTCAATGATTAGCACAGTGCAGCACGGTGGTTCAGGGGTTAGCACAGTGCAGCAAGGTGGCTCAGTGGTCAGCACAGTGTAACATGGTGGCTCAGTGGTTAGTATAGTGCAGAACGGTGGCTCGGTGGTTAGTATAGTGCAGAACGGTCGCTCAGTGGTTATTATAGTGGAGTACGGTGGCTCGGTGGTTAGTATAATGCAGAATGGTCGCTCAGTGGTTATTATAGTGGAGTACGGTGGCTCAGTGTTTAGTATAGTACAGAACCGTGGCTCAGTGGTTAGCACAGTGTAGCACGGTGGCTCAGTGGTTATTATAGTGGAGTACGGTGGCTCAGTGGTAAGTATAGTACAGAACGGTGGCTCAGTGGTTAGCACAGTGTAGCACGGTGGTTCAGTGGTTAGTATAGTGGAGTACGGTGGCTCAGTGGTTAGTATAGTGCAGAACGGTGGCTCAGTGGTTAGTATAGTGTAGAACGTGGCTCAGTGGTTAGTATAGTGCAGAACGGTGGCTCAGTGTTTAGTATAGTGCAGAACGGTGGCTCAGTGGTTAGTATAGTGCAGAACGGTGGCTCAGTGGTTAGAACAGCGCAGAACGGTGGTTCAGTGGTTAGAACAGCGCAGAACGGTGGCTCAGTGGTTAGCACTATTGCCTTGCAGCGCGAGGAGTCTGTATGTTCTCTCTGTGTTTGCCGCGGTCTCCTCCAGTTTCCCCCACACGGCCAAAAAATCCTGATAGGTTAATCTGTAACTTAGACTGTGACCCCAATGGGGACTGGGAGCAATGTGAATAATCACAATCTCTGTACAGCGCTGTGGAATATAACGGCTAAACTGCATACAGCCAATGTCACTGTACCATCGCACCATAGCATTGGCCACCTATAGAACACTTATATATTTGTCCCAACAGGGGCAGGAGGACACTCCCATGGGCTCCACCTGGTGACATTGGGCCGATGGGCACACCTGACACACTGCAGGGTGAGAGCTCGGATCTTGCTGGCCCTGGAGCTGGCACCTGGTTGCCCCTTCTCAGTCACTACCACATCCATGTAGAAGGTGACCTGCACAACCCTAAACGCTGACGGCAGATCCTGCTGCCCGTTTGGAGGAGGAGGTGAGAGACCCTTCGCCCCCATAAACCAAAGCAGCTCCTCCAGACCCTGCACCCCTCTGCGTCCGCTCAGTGCCGGGGATCACATCCGTCTGACTTGCAGAGCGCGGCCGCCGATGAGATCTCCATCTGTTTATTGAAGGCACAAAACCATTGCAGACTTGTTTTACAACCATGAAGAAGTCGTCTGTGAGAGCGGATCAGGGCCGGGATCGATAAATACATAATGTGAGCCAGGAAGACAACAGCGGCTGCTGGACACCGGCCCCGACCTTCAGCTCGGCTAGAGGACACCAGCCGTCGTGCACTGCCTATCACTGGGGGGCACAAAAGAGTCCCCCTCTGGTGCAAGAACGTCGTGCTCCTCCTCAGTATGTGCAGTCACTGCACAGTACAACTTCTCAAGTGCTGTTTTACTGCACTGCTGGAAAGGGGCCATGTTCCTCATTAAAGGGGTTGTATCATTACATTAAATGGTCTTCAGAATAAGGGGACAGTGAAAACAAGCAACTTTGCAATTGGATGTCATTGCTGTCTTTTTTTCACGGTCTCCCTTATCTCCGTTTTGTGTAAACACTGTTCCTCAGTGCCGGTCAGATTCCACCTCCTTTCATTTCATTGGCTGACGGCTCTACTAATTTACATTCTGTCTGGCCCCCGGTCGTATTCATGGGAGCCTGCATTCCTGCCTCACTCACTCAGAATAAGGGGCCGGCAACATTTCACTCTGCACAGCCAGCAGCTCCACAGTGACCCTGCAGCTGCTTCTACAATCAGAAAACAGCAGAATTATGCTCGGTGCCTAATGCTCCTGCGTGTCAACATAGAAGGGAGACAGATCTGTGCTGCTCTGGATGAGTTCATAGAAGACTGGATTCAACTGTAACAAACCTCCAGCTGTGAGAAGAGATCAGTGCTCTGAGTTCATAGAAGACCGTCTAGACTGAATGAGGGCTGTGGTATGTAAACAGCTCTTACAAAATAAGACTGCATAGGGAGAGGAACGACACAGTGACGTGTGGACTCAGACAGAGGGGGGAAAGAGCAGGGATGTGCTATCCCCTCCCACTGATCTCAAACAAACACACTGACTCGAGAGCGAGCATGAATATTGAAGGGAGGGATGAGGTCATCCCCCTTCAGTTAAGAAACACCCAGCTGGGAGGGGAAGAAACGCCCCTGGATTTTAGGAACTGAGAAACAAAGTACAAAGAAACACACAAACTGATGAAGCGATACATCCCCTTTAAGGAAAGGCACCATGTACAGTGAAGGAAATAATTATTTGATCCCTTGCTAATTTTGTAAGTTTCCCACTGACAAAGACATAAACAGTCTATAATTTTAAGGGCAGGTTAATTTTAACATTGAGATATAATATCCAACATTGTATAAAGTATATAAATGTATTTGCATTTTTCTGAGAGAAATAAGTAATTGACCACCGACAAACCATTAAGAGTTCTGGCTTCTACATACCAGTTAGAGGCACCTAATCAATTTGTTACCTGCATTAAAGACAGTTGTCTTAAAAAACCAAAGCAATATCACAAGGCATTATGGGAAAGAAGCTGAGAAGCTCAAGCGCCCACTATTGGATGTAACAAATCCTCAATGTGCTTCTGATTCACTGAATCTTTAAGAAGCAAAAGGGATATTAGCCAAGACAGTATCACTCATCTACAGACAGCTGTTTCAGGGTTTTGTCCCTCATCAGTGCCTAGCAGAGCGATACTGGTTGGCTGGGTGGGAGGCAATGAGTGGCTCAGAAAGGGGAATATCTCTCCTTGGGGAGAGGTAATCTCAAAACTCCACACGCCTATATGGTGCTCTCCCCAAGGAGAGATATTCCCCTTTCTGAGCCACTCATTGCCTCCCACCCACCCAGCCAGCACAGTACTTCTCTTGCTTTACAGGGCACAGGATTACTTCCCATGCTTACTGTAGATTGCACCACAGTATAGTCTTTACCACCACCCACTCTGTGAGCAGGCCCTGCACAGGACAACGTCGCCATCGTTAATACCGTCATTGCACAGTACCTCTGTTGCATCACAGGATTGCTTTCTCTGCACTGGGTAGGTTATACCGCCAGTACCACCACCCACTCTGTGAGCAGGCCCTGCACAGTACAACTTCTCCACTGTGAATAGCGTCATTGCACAGTACTTCTGTTGCTTCACAGGATTACTTCCTCTGCATTGTGAAGGTTATACCTCCAGTACCGCTGCACACAGTACTACTCACCCATCCCAATACCCTGGGTGCACTTCTCAACATTGACTCTGATGTTGGGGTGCATTGTATACATATAACCCTGATCACACAGATGACCCCCTCTCCACCGCCCAAAATAAGGGGCCTTTCTGTATTCATCCCCATCTCCCGAGGCTCCAGGATAAGACGCTCTGTGCGGGGCTCCAGGTAATGAGACATTTACATGCAGAGCAGCAGTCGGTGCTTCAGGGGCCTCTTCCATGTAAAATATCGCAAACCCTACTTGTGAAAACTGAAAACAAATGCAAAATAAGCAGGAGACAGAAGCAGGCGACGACTCACCGCCTGCTCATCACTTCAGCTTTATTACACCGCCACATCCTGCCCTGCATCCCACTCCACCTGCGCCACCAATTTACACTTTATTTCAAATTAGTTGCACTCCGCCATTTACTGCTGAATGCCGTCAGGCTGCAGAAAACAAATGAAAATGGGGGGGGGAGCGGCGTCCAAAGAAAAGTGTGACACGAGGAGCGAGCGGAGCGCAGCACGATCCAAAATCGGGAGATTATGAGGTGCAAGGACAGAGACCTGGACCGACCCCGGCTGACTCCACGGTTTAAGCGAGGCCCCGGCCGACTCCACGGTGTAAGCGAGGCCCCGGCCGACTCCACGGTATAAGCGAGGCCCCGGCCGACTCCACGGTATAAGCGAGGCCCCGGCCGACTCCACGGTATAAGCGAGGCCCCGGCCGACTCCACGGTATAAGCGAGGCCCCGCTGCCCGGGGTGTCCCGGTATAAGCGAGGCCCCGGCGGACTACACGGTTTAAGGGTGGCCCCGGCCGCCTACACGGTTTAAGCGAGGCCCCGGCTGACTCCACGATATAAGTGAGGCCCCGGCTGACTCCACGGTATAAGCGAGGCCCCGGCCGACTCCACGGTGTAAGCGAGGCCCCGGCTGACTCCACGATATAAGCGAGGCCCCGGCTGACTCCAGGGTGTAAGTGAGGCCCCGGCCGACTCCACGGTGTAAGCGAGGCCCCGGCCGACTCCACGGTATATAAGAGGCCCCGGCCGACTCCACGTATAAGCGGGCCCCGGCCGACTCCACCGTGTAGTGAGGCCCCGGCCGACTCCACGGTATAAGCGAGGCCCCGGCCGACTCCACGGTGTAAGCGGGGCCCCGGCCGACTCCACGATATATGTGAGACCCCGGCCGACTCCACGGTATAAGCGAGGCCCCGGCCGACTCCACGGTATAAGCGAGGCCCCGGCCGACTCCACGGTATAAGCGAGGCCCCGGCCGACACCACGTTATAAGCGAGGCCACGGCCGACTCCACGGTATAAGCGAGGCCCCGGCCGACTCCACGGTGTATGCGAGGCCCCGGCCGACTCCACGATATAAGCGAGGCCCCGGCCGACTCCACGGTGTAAGCGAGGCCCCGGCCGACTCCACGGTGTAAGCGGGGCCCCGGCCGACTCCACGATATAAGCGAGGCCCCGGCCGACTCCACGGTATAAGCGAGGCCCCGGCCCACTCCACGATGTAAGCGAGGCCCCGGCCGACTCAACGATATAAGCGAGGCCCCGGCTGACTCCACGATATAAGCGAGGCCCCGGCCGACTCCACGGTATAAGCGAGGCCCCGGCCGACTCCACGGTATCAGTGAGGCCCCGGCTGACTCCACGGTATAAGCGAGGCCCCGGCCGACTCCACGGTGTAAGCGAGGCCCCGGCTGACTCCACGGTATAAGCGAGGCCCGGCCGACTCTACGATAGTAAGCGAGGGCCCCGCCGACTCCACGGTATAAGCGAGGCCCCGGCCGACTCCACGGTATAAGCGAGGCCCCGGCCCGACTCCCACGGTAAAATAAGTGGGGCCCCGGCCGACTCCACGATATAAATGAGGCCCCGGCCGACCTCCACGGTATAAGCGAGGCCCCGGCCGACTCCACGTGTAAGCGAGGCCCCGGCTGACTCCACGGTTTAAGCGAGGCCCCGGCCGACTCCAAGGTGTAAGCGAGGCCCCGGCCGACTCCACGATATAAGCGAGGCCCCGGCCGACTCCACGGTATAAGCGAGGCCCCGGCCGACTCCACGGTATAAGCGAGGCCCCGGCCGACTCCACGGTAAGCGAGCCCCCGGACGACTCCACGTATAAGCGAGGCCCCGGCCGACTCCACGCGGAAAGCGAGGCCCCGGCCGACTCCACGGTATAAGCGAGGCCCGGCGACTCCACGGTATAAGCGAGGCCCGGGCCCACTCCACGGTATAAGCGAGGCCCCGGCCGACTCCACGGTGATAGCGAGGCCCCGGCCGACTCCACGGTGGGAAGCGAGGCCCCGGCCGACTCCACGGTGTAAGCGAGGCCCCGGCCGACTCCACGATATATGTGAGACCCCGGCGTCTACACCGTATAAGCGAGGCCCCCGCGACTCAACGGTGTAACCGAGGCCCCCGGGCCCACTCCACGGTGTAAGCGAGGCCCCGGCCGACTCCACGGTGTAAGCGAGGCCCCGGCCGACTCCACGGTGTATGCGAGGCCCCGGCCGACTCCACGATGTAAGCGAGGCCCCGGCCGACTCCACGGTGTAGCCCAGGCCCCGGCCGACTCCACGATATAAGCGAGGCCCCGGCCGACTCCACGGTGTAAGCGAGGCCCTGGCTGACTCCACGATATAAGCGAGGCCCCGGCTGACTCCACGGTATAAGCGAGGCCCGGCCGACTCCACGGTGATATTGAGGCCCCGGCCGACTCCACGGTTTGTAAGCGAGGCCCCGGCCGACTCCACGGTATAAGCGAGGCCCCGGCGACTCCACGGTATAAGCGAGGCCCCGGCGACTCCACGGTGTAAGCGAGGCCCCGGCTGACTCCACGGTATAAGCGAGGCCCCGGCGACTCCACGGTTATAAGCGAGGCCCCGGCCGACTCCACGATATAAGCGAGGCCCCGGCCGACTCCACGGTGTAAGCGAGGCCCCGGCCGACCCCCACGATATAAGTGAGGCCCCGGCTGACTCCACGGTATAAGCGAGGCCCCGGCCGACTCCACGGTGTAAGCGAGGCCCCGGCTGACTCCACGGTGTATGTGAGGCCCCGGCTGACTCCATGGTGTAAGCGAGGCCCCGGCTGACTCCACGGTGTATGTGAGGCCCCGGCTGACTCCATGGTGTAAGCGAGGCCCCGGCCGTCTCCTCGGTATAAGCGAGGCCCCGGCCGACTCCACGGTATAAGCGAGGCCCCGGCCGACTCCACGGTGTAAGCGAGGCCCCGGCCGACTCCACGGTGTAAGCGAGGCCCCGGCCGACTCCACGGTATAAGCGAGGCCCCGGCTGACTCCACGGTATAAGCGAGGCCCCGGCCGACTCCACGGTCTAAGCGAGGCCCCGGCGGACTCCACGGTATAAGCGAGGCCCCGGCTGACTCCACGGTGTAAGCGGGGCCCCGGCTGACTCCACGGTATAAGCGAGGCCCCGGCTGACTCCACGGTTTAAGCGAGGCCCCGGCTGACTCCACGGTATATGTGAGGCCCCGGCTGACTCCACGGTATATGTGAGGCCCCGGCTGACTCCACGGTATAAGCGAGGCCCCGGCTGACTCCACGGTATAAGCGGGGCCCCGGCTGACTCCACGGGTTAAGAGAGGCCCCGGCCCGACTCCACGGGTATGTGAGGCCCCGGCCGACTCCACGGGTATATGGTTAAGCGACCCCGCTGACTCCACGGTGTAAGCGAGGCCCCGGCGGACTCCACGGTGTAAGCGAGGCCCCGGCCGACTCCACGGTGTAAGCGAGGCCCCGGCTGACTCCACGGTATAAGCGAGGCCCCGGCTGACTCCACGATATAAGAGAGGCCCCGGCTGACTCCACGGTATAAGGGAGGCCCGGCTGACTCCACGGTATAAGCGAGGCCCCGGCTGACTCCACGGTATAAGCGAGGCCCCGGCTGACTCCACGGTATAAGCGAGGCCCCGGCTGACTCCACAGTGTAAGTTTTCATGCGTGCACCTTGTCTTCAGGATCTTGCAGGCCCTCGGACGGTGAGCTGCCATTATACTTCTTTTCTGTATTATCCGCCGCAGTTCTGTTCCCTTCGTCCGCTCTCGGGTAGTTTGAGACTCGAGTATCAGGGACCTTATCCCTCAGCTGCTCCTTCCACGTTGTTATCATAAGAGTCCGATATAGAAGACATCGCTTGCTGTGAGATTTCTGCTTCTAAGTACTTCAGTCTTCTAGAGTAGACGATGTATGGAAATTGCAGTCATTACAAAATAGCCAGGCAAATCCCCGGAAGCCATCAGCCTCCGCGCCTAAATTATATACATCCCCATAAATGCAGCTTTTACCAGCATGGTGCCCGGGGACGGAGACGGCGCCTTAAATGCGTATTCACACTGCTCGAAAATAACTCGCTCTATGGGATGAGGGACCAGAGGAAATTCACAACCACAGACAACACAAAGTCTCTGCACCCCTGCGGGAGGTAGCGCCGCTCACTGTGGCACCGGAACCTGCGCTAGTGATGCTCACAGTCTGTGTCCCGCTGGGCAGTCACCTCCTTGTTGATCTTCACTTGGGGACATTTATTGCTCGTGTGTGTGACTATGCAAGTGCTCAAGAGTCTGAGCGATGAGCTGCGCAGGTCCCAAGCAAAGCCCCAGAGCCTCAACCCTGTCAGAATAGAACACATCTCTTGGAAACCCCATTTGAATCTAAAGCTGCATTCACAGTTTTCAAGCCTCACAGCTGAAATCTCAGACTATGCTGTATTCAGTATCTATTAAAAACCCCCCCCTCTGCATTACAGGAGCTCAGCAAACTGTTTAGAGAGGGGGTGATTAACCATAAGCCTTCAATTACCAGTAATAATCAGTATAATAAAGAGCGCAGCTCTGGAGTATAATACAGGATGTAACTCAGCATCAGTACAGGATAAGTAATGTATTTACACAGTGACTGCACCAGAAGATTAGTGAGTGCAGCTCTTGAGGATAATACAGGATGTAACTCAGGATCAGTACAGGATAAGTAATGTATGTACACAGTGACTGCACCAGCAGAATAGTGAGTGCAGCTCTGGAAGATAATACAGGATGTAACTCAGGATCAGTACAGGATAAGTAATGTATGTACAGTGACTGCACCAGCAGAATAGTGAGTGCAGCTCTGGAGGATAATACAGGATGTAACTCAGGATCAGTACAGGATAAGTAATGTATGTACAGTGACTGCACCAGCAGAATAGTGAGTGCAGCTCTGGAGGATAATAGAGGATGTAACTCAGGATCAGTACAGGATAAGTAATGTATGTACACTGTGACTGCACCAGCAGAATAGTGAGCTCAGCTCTGGAGGATAATACAGGATGTAACTCAGGATCAGTACAGGATAAGTAATGTATGTACACTGTGACTGCACCAGCAGAATAGTGAGTGCAGCTCTGGAGAATAATACAGGATGTAACTCAGCATCAGTACAGGATAAGTAATGTATTTACACAGTGACTGCACCAGCAGAATAGTGAGTGCAGCTCTGGAGGATAATACAGGATGTAACTCAGGATAAGTACAGGATAAGTAATGTATGTACACAGCGACTGCACCAGCAGAATAGTGAGTGCAGCTCTGGAGGATAATACAGCATGTAACTCAGGATCAGTACAGGATAAGTAATGTATGTACAAGGACTGCACCAGCAGAATAGTGAGTGCAGCTCTGGAGGATAATACAGGATGTAACTCAGGATCAGTACAGGATAAGTAATGTATGTACAGTGGGATAATACAGGATGTAACTCAGGATCAGCACAGGATAAGTAATGTATGTACACAGTGACTGCACCAGCAGAATAGTGAGCGCAGCTCTGGAGGATAATACAGGATGTAACTAAGGATCAGTACAGGATAAGTCTTGTTTGAACACAGTGACTGCACCAGCAGAATAGTGAGTGCAGCTCTGAAGTATAATACAGGATGTAACTCAGGATCAGTATAGGATAAGTAATGTATGTACACAGTGACTGCACCAGCAGAACAGTGAGTGCAGCTCTGGAGTATAATTCAGACTGTAAGCCATTATTCTGCAGCCATCCCTTCCAGCTCTTAGTTATTGGAGGAGGGCTCTTCATTTAATTAACCTTAATAACCTGAGAGAATAAAGAAGAGCTACAGCTCATGTCAGCACCGAGCAGTAATTAATTTCAATGTGGCCTTTACATTACAGCAGCTTCTCTGGGTATTGGGAGCGTCCGGAGCGGCCTTGGGAAGCTGCTCATAATTATTATCATTAATGTCAGGAGATGCTATTCTGTATCCCTGAGACACCGCACAGAAGAGCGGTCCTGCGAGGCGGCGGCGGCTCCCCTTACATGTAACGCTGGTACACACACACCATCTACCTGCGGTGCCTGTGACCACCATGACTATGTGCAGTGCATTGCGTGTGCCCTAAGAGAGGCAGAATTCTGATATTTGGTGTAAATCCACCCACTTGTCACCTCCCCATCTGTCTGATGTAATATGACAGCAAAGGCTGCATCACTGAATGGTGAGGAGAGCTATTTAAAGTACACTAATTAGGAGCGGGGGTCTCACCTGATGACTGCCTGCGGCTGTGACACCAACAAGAGCCTAATCACACTAAAAACAAAGAAGGAATAGTACAATTTAAAGTAAAAAAAAAAAAAAAAAAAAAACCATCCCCTCAGCCCGTCCCCACCGTCAAGCGCCGCTCTCCCACGTCATGCCGTCCCACTAGCAGCCGTCCCCACTGTCTGCGCTGTCCCGCACCGTCCCCAACTGTCAGCGCCGAACACCCACTCGTCATCCACCGTCCCCCACCGTCAGCGCCGTCCCCCACCGTCATCCACCGTCCCCCACCGTCAGCGCCGTCCCCCACCGTCAGTACCATCCCGCACCGTCCCCCACGGTCAGCGCCGTCCCCCACCGTCATCCACCGTCAGCACCGTCCCCCACCGTCAGCGCCGTCATCCACCGTCAGTGCCGTCCCCCCTCGTCATCCACCGTCCCCCACCGTCAGCGCCGTCCCCCACCGTCAGTGCCGTCCCCCATCGTCATCCACCGTCCCCCACCGTCCCCCACCGTCAGCGCCGTCCCCCACCGTCATCCACCGTCAGCACCGTCCCCCACCGTCAGCGCCGTCATCCACCGTCAGTGCCGTCCCGCACCGTCCCCCACTGTCAGCGCCGTCTCCACTCATCCGTCCCCCACCGATCAGCCCGTCCCCACGTCAGTCATCCCGCACCGTCATGTGCCGTCCCCAGTCATCCCCGTCACGTCACCCGTCCCCCACCGTCAGCCCCCGCCGTCCCCCACCGTCACGCCGTCCCCACCCCACCGTCAGCCGCCCCACCCACCGTCATCACGTCCCACCGTCACGTCCCCCACCGTCAGCGCCGTCCCCACCCGTCAGCGCCGTCCCCCCCACCGCTCACCGTCCCCCACCGTCATCCGCCATCATCCACCGTCCCGCACCGTCAGCCACCGTCAGTGCCGTCCCGCACCGTCCCCCACTGTCAGCGCCGTCCCCCACCGTCATCCACCGTCAGCGCCGTCATCCACCGTCCCCCACCGTCAGCGCCGTCCCCCACCGTCCCCCACCGTCAGCGCCGTCCCCCACCGTCATCCACCGTCCCCCACCGTCATCGCCGTCCCCCACCCTCATCCGCCGTCATCCACCGTCAGCGCCGTCCCCCACCGTCATCGCTGTCCCCCACCGTCATCCGCCGTCATCCACCGTCCCGCACCGTCAGCCACCGTTTTCCCTTTTCTTTCCCGATAAAAACCTTTCAACACATTTAAGGTGGAAAAGCCGCAATTCCCGGAAGTCTCCTCTGATCCAGATCAGCTTTGTGATTGGGCACCGGCTCCAGAAACAGATCTGGATCTGTATTTGCGACAAAGACACGATGTTACCCCAGGTCAGACCGGACGGGTGCGAGTAACAGCTCTAAGGCCCAGGTAAAGGTTCAGTAAGGGCCTGTCTACGCCACAAGAATTTATGGTCGGCTTTTTACACAGATTCGGGTTTAAAAAAAATTAAAAAGCCGACTGTAAAACCATTGCCATAAAGCTCAACTGAAAATCCGAGCTGTGATCCACCAGACTCGGATTGTCTTGTGGTCGGATTTAAAAAAAAAATCGTTTTTTTCAAAAAATTAGAACGTGTTAATTCTTTCCCCCATATTTTAGTTTAAAAAAAAAAAAAAAACACGTCCAAAACCTCATAGAGAGATGAATGGGACTCGCCTTCTGACTGTAAATCCGGCAGAAAAACACAAGATTGAAAACAGAGTCAAAATCCTGTCTGCTTTAGGATTCTGAATCCGAAGAGTATTTTGATGCATGTTGTGTGGACGTTTCCTAACATGAGCACTGCTGGGTATAAGCACATAACAGGGGAAAAATAGTGTAAATCGCAGCTCATCGACCGGGGACCGGCAGCTAGAAGATCCTAGAGACATAAGTGCACGGATGAAACGCCAGATCCCAGGTGAACTGCATGAAGATTGTCCATGGGAAAGCAAAATCCAGCGAGGCTAAAACGCAAGTTTATTAAAATAAAAAGCAAAAAAAAAGATTCACTCACGTGTTTGGGAACCTTATTCATAGCATGTTATCTATCTAATACATATCTATCTATCTCTCTATCCATCTATCTTATACTTATCTCATATCTATCTATCTATCTATCTCAATCTCATATATATCTCCTATCTATCTATCTTATCAATCAATCTTCATATATCTATTCATCTATCTATCTCATATATATATATATATTATATTATATATTATATATATATATATATATATATATCTCATATCTATCTCTCATATCTATCTATCTATCTATCTCCTATCTGTCTATCTATCTCATAGCTATCTATCTCCTATCTATCTATCTATCTCATATCTATCTCTCATATCTATCTCTCTCATATCTATCTATCTATCTATCTATGTATCTATCTATCCCATATCTATCTATCTCATTTCTATCTAATATCTATCTCTCATATCTATCTCATATCTCTCTCTCATATTTCTCTATCTCATATCTATCTATCTATCTATCTCATATCTATCTATCTCATATCAATCTATCTCATATCAATCTATCTCATATCAATCTATCTCATATCAATCTATCTCATATCAATCTATCTCATATCTATCTATCTCTCTCTCTCATCTATCTATCTTATCTATCTCTCTCTATCTTTTCTAATCTATCTATCTATCTATCTATCTTATATCTATCTATCTCCTTATCTATCTCATATCTATCTTCTATCATCCCTATCTATCTACTATTCTCATATCTATCTATCTCATATCTATCTCATATCTATCTCATATCTATCTCATATCTATCTATCTCATATCTAGCATGCTATAAATAATGTTCCCCTCTTGATCCAAAAGGCGGAAGCGAATCTTTTTGTTTTTTTGTGATACGTATCAGTGTTTTGAATGTTTTTTTGAATAAACTTGGATATTAGAGGTGGCGGATTTTGCTCTTCTATGGATTGTTGCTCGGTGCAGTCGTCGCGCCGGGGGATTGGATGCTGAGCAGAGCTTCTCTCCGATGCCCGAGGACGTCTCCAGGGATAACACCGCAATATTCGGATCCTTCCAGGTTAATGACGTTATTAATATTAAGCGTTTAATGTTGTGGAAACGACGGCTCTGCCGCAGTTGGCGCCTGTTTACTTTGGGTTTCCGTGTATTTGACCCCTTGCACTGTACTCTGGAGCCACAATTTGCAGGCCCATTTAGCAATTGAAGAGTTAATGTTGTGGAAATCTCTTACAAGATGAATGTCTGGACAGATAAGAGTTGCAGGGCACGGAGCACCGGAGGCCCCAGAAGTGTCCGGACTCTGCGGAAGGATTGTGGGGAAACAGAAATGCATATTGCATATTTGGAAGCAGCAAAATATTAAGAAGTCCCTGAGTTACAAACATCTGACTTACAGACCACTCGTACTTAAAGGGGTGTCCCCACAAAACCACTACCTGCCAAGAGGTCGGCTTGTAGCGAGCTATGAGCCGACCTCAGTGAATGAGGAGACGGCCACGCTTACACAGCTCTCCCTCACTGATTTCTATGGGAGTTCCGAATAGAGGCAAGGGAGTGTGGTTGTCCATATTCAGAGCTCCCATGGACATAGATGGGGGAGGGCTGTGCAAGCACGGCCGTCTCCCCATTCACTGAGGTCCGCTCATAGCAAACTCTGAGCCGACCGCT
This sequence comes from Phyllomedusa bahiana, assembly GCA_025379985.1. Taxonomy (NCBI): domain Eukaryota; kingdom Metazoa; phylum Chordata; class Amphibia; order Anura; family Hylidae; genus Phyllomedusa; species Phyllomedusa bahiana. Next base: position 21,623 of record JAODAL010006839.1, on the reverse strand, counting down.
TAGCAGGCTGTGGCTTTGTTGGACTATGGAGGCTATAGTTGGGCATGACGCCAGAGCATGAGTCACGCCCTATTTATGGTCTGTCCCCCCCCAAACTCCTCCAGCGTTGTTGCATGCTACACACTACAGCCGCTTACACATGTGCCGCCAAACTCTCTTATATCTGGACTTACAACACTGCCATTTGCAGCATGACTTGATGCTGGCACCATGGAAAGTCATTATACCTGGTAATCTATCTGCTTGCTGAAGATAAGAGATAAACATTTCAAAAATTCAAGGTAAGGCGTGCTGTGGATTTACTGAAGCCTCAGGCTAGGTCTACACAGCACTGGATTCTGGTCGGTTTTTCGGTGGATTCGGTATTTTGAATCCGCTGAAGATGTGACCGTGCCCAGCGCTGTGTAGACTGCAATAGGAAATCCGCGCTGTAGTCTACACGGATTTTTTTACTGAGGGTTTCCCAAACCTAAAACCGTTTGACGGAATATAGAACATATTACATATTCTGCCGAACTGGTGACTGGCGAAATTCGGCCGTTTTTGTTGCGCATAAAACACGCAAAAAAAAACAGCGGTGCGACGCAGTACAGCGATGTGAAAATGCTGTCGGCTTTTGTACTGCATTTTCACATTGCAGTGTAAACATAGCCATATACCGGAACGAAACTCCTCCCACTGGACCCCACAGACTCACATAATAACCAAGGAGTGAGGGACCAATATAATTTCCTCAAAGGCCAGAAAGTGAAGTGACTGTACCGGCCGCAAAACTAATGATACCACAGTAAAAAAGGTTGGCAATAGTCTTCAATTACCTTTGCCTATAAATACATTGCTGTTCTGATTTTGCCTTGTTTAGGAGACAGAGGAGATTTTATCTACTGCTTATGTGCACAAATCTCTCCAACTTTGACCCCCTTCCCTCCCAAAGCGACACAGTCAATAGTTGGCTTCACTATCAGTAACAAAGGCAATGTAAAAGCATTTCAATGCACCACTGACTACAACCCTCATCGTCCCTCCACAGCATTCAGCTCCTGTCTCAGTTCTGGTTCCAACTGAAGTTCATTCCTGCATGATTGTACAGGCAGTCCCCGGGTTATGAACGGGATAGGGACTGTAGGTTTGTTCTTAAGGTGAATTTGTATGTAAGTCAGAACAGGTATATTTATTAAATGTAACTCCAGAACAAAAGGTTTTTTATTAGTTTTAAAAAGTGCGGGAAAGGGTTTTTACTTTTTTTTTTTGGGGGGCTGTGCCCTTTTTTAAAAAGTTTTCACCTCTTGTGTTTGCTGGGCATGCAAACTTGTCATTCCACAGCTCCAACCCTCTGAAACAGGAACCCCAAGGCCACACCCCCAAAAAAACGTCCCATTTGAAACCCTGGGGTTAATGAAAGTCAGAGCTGTAAATTGTTTACTGCCTTAAGGGGAAAACCCTACTAAACAGGGGGAGGGTATGGAAGGATTGGGGCGAAATGGGGGAGAAGAAAACAAAACTCCATTCCGGGGGCCACTTGGTCGAAAGGGGCCCCTCGGGGCTTTTGCCCATAATACGGACAACAGGGGCAGACGCTGAGCTAGACAAAAGGGGGGTAATTACAGAAGATTTTTTTTTGGGCCCTAAGCCCCGCACTGCAGAACTTTCACCACCCGAAAATTCCCCGCCCAGGACGAGGTTTTTTGTCCCCCATCAACGGGGGAGCACCTTCCCAGCTCCGCAGTGATCTCCGGGCTCGTCCACCCCCCCGCCCCCGCTGCTTGAGTCAAAAATGAACCCATTTTTTATCTTTTTTTCCCAACTGAAATTAAAATTTTCCCTTTTTGGGCCAAAACCCAATTCAAATTATCCCTTTTTTCGCTTCCCTGATGGATTTTTTATTTTTTTTATTTAAAATTTCCCGGGGTTTCCCCCTTTAAAGGAAACCTTCTCACCCCGGACAAACGGTTTGGGCCCCCAAACCACTTGTTGCTCCCGGACAACCAAAGCTGAACCCCCCAAATTCCTAGTTTCCCGGGAAAAGGGTTTCGCCCTCCAAGAGCGGCCCCCACCAAGGGCACGCAGGTTGGGCTGTTTAGTAAAAAGCCCCCATGCTCCAACTTTTGGGGGGGTAAAAGGCTTCATAGAAAACAATATATCCCGGGCACTTTCCAAAAATTTTTTTGAAAAAAAATAGCAAGGGGGCCCCCCCCCTGTTGTGGCAAAACATAAAAACCCACAATCCAATACACAGCGCTCAAACGGCCCAAAAAAACATTTTTGACCCAAAGCTAGATTTCCCCTTTGGCTGATTGGAAGGGGGGTTTTTTAAAGTTTTTAAAAAAAATTTAAAACTAAAAAACCAAAATTTTTCATGTATTCCAATAAGCAGAAATGCTTTTCCAAAAATTCCTATGTTCCCTTAGACTGTTTTTAGTGCTAGTAGTGCGCTGCTGAATGGGGATTTTTTGATGTTTACCCCCCCCCATTGAAATTTAAATCCTCATTTTTTTTCCCAAAAAAAATTTTTTTGGGAGTAAAAAAACCAAAAAATCTTTTCAGACTGTTTGTAGGGGGGAGCGCTCCCCACCTCTTTATTTTTTTTTGGCACTCCACCCCCTCCCCAATTTTTTAAATCAATGCGGGTCCCTTTTAGCGGGATTTTTTCCCCTCCCTGAAATGGGGAGGTTAACGGGCACCAAGAGAGGTAAAAAATAGGGTTCCCCCCCTTAAATTGGGGTCCCCTTGCTATTGGGGGGGCTTAAACAATTTGATAAAAAATTTGAATTTAAGAACCTAAAAATTTTTTCCCATGTACCTAGGTAGCAAAATTGTTTTTTTAAAAAATAAAGGGTTTTTTTTTCAATTTTTTTTTAGGGGGGGATAGGGGGCTGTTTGAGTTTGGTTTGGGTTTTGGCCGGGGCCGGTGAAAAAGTACACATAAACCGCTTCCCCCCATGTTACTGCCTGGGGACAAAAATCTTTGGGTTTTAAAAACCCCCCACTTCTCCTTTCCGGGGTATCCTGCTCATTTCCAAGTCTTGTGAATAAAGGTCCAATTTTTCAAAATTTGCAAAAAATTCCTGAATTTTTTCTAGTTTTTTGGGTTTCCTTTTCCTACCTTTTTCCCCGATCAAGGGGGGGCCCACCCCCCCAAAATTTTAATCTCCTTTTACGAGCGGTTTGGCTCCCTGAAATTGAAAACTTCATTTCATTATACCAAGTGCAGAAAGATAAAAACGGCAAGTATTTTCCCAAAAGTGCAAACATAAAACCCCCGGGGGTCAAACCCCAATGCACCCAAAAAAAAAAGGGAAGCAAGAAGGGAAAAAAGGGTTTGGGACCCAAAAGGGAAAACGCTCCACTTTCCCCAGAGGATGCAGCCCGAAAAGGGTTAAGGTGGTGGCCCCCAAGAAAAGGGCCCGCAGGCCCAATTGGATTTGGACCCCTACGCACAGCAAAGGCGGGGCCCCAAAATTGGGTTTTGGGAGCCCCTACGAAACAGCAAAGGAAAGCGGGCCCCAATTTTGGAAAATTAAGCCTCTGACCAAAAAGGGCCGCAGGCCCAAATTTTGGTTTTGGGGAGCCCCTACCACAGCAAAGGCACCCGGCGCCATTTTGGGTTTTGGGGGCCCCTAGCACAGAAAAAGGGCACGGGGCCCCATAGGGAAATTTGGAGCCCCTACCACAGCAAAGGCACAGGCCCACTTTTTGGATTTGGAGCCCCTACACCACCCCCCAAACAGCAGGCCCCCAAGGGGGATTGGAGCCCCTACGCACAGAAAAAGGCAGCAGGCCCATTTGGAATTCGGAGCCTCTACCCACAGCAAAGGCAGCAGGCGCCATATTGGATTTGGAGCCTCTACGCACAGCAAAGGCAGCAGGTGCCATATTGGATTTGGAGCCTCTACACACAGCAAAGGCAGCAGGCGCCATATTGGATTTGGAGCCTCTACACACAGCAAAGGCAGCAGGCGCCATATTGGATTCGACCCCATGCACAGCAAAGCACAGGCGCCAAAATTGGGATTGGAGCCCCTACGCACAGCAAAGGCAGGCGCCATATTGGAATTCGGAGCCCCTACGCACAGCAAAGGCAGCAGGCGCCATGTTGGATTTGGAGCCCCTACGCACACTGCTCTGTTCAGGAACTTACAGGTGATGGCACAGCTCTGACAGCCCTTTGTGAAAAGGACTTTGCCACCTCTGAGTCACTCTAACCATCCTCCAATGAGCCTTTGAGGAGAATCATAATGTTTATGTGGCCCCCGACGAGTGACACCCCTGAACTACACCATCATCGAGACCTCTCCTCAGCAAGCTGCTGCACATAGTCTAAGGCAGGGGTCTGCAAAGTCGGCTCTCCAGCTGTTGGGAAACTACAACTCCCATCATGCATTTATATAATCTAGATCAGTGGACATGATTGGAGATGTAGTTTCCCAACAGCTGGTGATCCAACGTTGCAGACTCCTATTCTAAGGGCAGGGGCTTTGATATAAGGGAGGTCTAGAAAATGCAGTGAGGGCGGGTCACAGACATGAGGTCGGAGGGTAACACAATTATACCGCCTGGGACATAAGTCAATGACTTTGTTGGGAGGACTAAATATGTATCTGATACATCAAACCCAATGGCATAGATGAACTTATCCACAAACCTATGGAGGAGGAAACATGATTTTAAATTGGTGGTATATAGAGGATTTCCCAACTTTTTTCTTGGGCATGTCATATTTTTCTCTGGGGCTATTTGGGGCGGTTTTTTTTCATCACCAACCTGACAAAAAAAGGGGTTGATATGTTCCTGGCAGGCAAGAAAATCGCCAGGAAAAATCAGCTGTCTTCAAACAAGTGGATTTTAAGGTAAGATCTGGGCCTCCCACAAATCGAATGACACGGGAAAAAAAGGGGAAAAACCACTTTAAAAAGGGGAACACAGCACTTAGCAAAGGTAAGCGCGGGCAATGAAAGCTCCAGCAGAAACCCCGGGGCCCCCCTCCTCAACTGCAGGAGAAAGGGACCAAAGAAAAGAAAAAGGGGACGCTCGCCAAACACATGGGGACTTTTTACTAAGGGCATCACTTTTAAAGAAACCCCGGGTCTTACAACAAAACCAATTAACACGTAAAAGGGGGCCGGACTTGGTGGGGAGGCCGGATTTGTAGACATAACCCACGATCACATAAACCACGTGGCACCAACAGCACCCCAAGACGTATTCCGCTCCCATCACCCACTGGGGGGATAGACAATCACCCAACACAGGTGAAGGCCACCAGGAACATAAACCCCCCAAAGGGGATCCACGCCAAAAACTAAAAAATTCACATGGGCCCCGCAACATTAAACCCCCAAAAGGCAAAGAGCGGGACAGAAAACCGTAACAAAGCTGGAAAAAGGACCCAGGACCATCGAGTCCATCCTATAAACCCAGAGTGTTAGTGTAGAGGAAGGAAAAACCCTTTTCGGGGAAGGCCAAATGTCCCATAAAAGAAAAAAATTTCCCTTCCCAACTCCCAAATCATCAAAATTTCCCCGTACAACGCTGATCTCCAAATCCAATCCCCCTCACCTGGAGATAAATTTTTTTCAAAAACCCTTTTAGGGGCCCTTATAAATTGGTCGGGGACTCCACCACACAACCCTTGGCCCCCACTCCAATTCCCCCCGCTCTTTCAAAAGAATCACATTAAAACTCTAGGGCCCCAAACTCCATAAATTACTCCTTCAGAAAAACCCCCATCACAACCTCATGCCCGACCCCATATGTCGCCCTTACAGTAAAGAATCACCATTAAAATCTCTAGGGCCCCCAAGCCCATATGTCACGCTCACAGTAAAAAATTCCACCATCACAACCCTCTAGGGCCCCCGAGCCCCAAGTGTCCCCCCTTTAAGTAAAGAACCCACCACCCCAACCCAACCTTTGAAGTGAACCCCATATGTCACCCCCTTTTACGGAAAAAATCTACCTTTCAACTCTTGTGGCCCCGGCTCCTATGCACTGCTCAACAGTAAAGATCCACCATCACAACCTCTTGGGCCCCTACCCCTAGTGTCACACCTACAGTAAAGAATCCACCACACAACCCCTTTGGCCCGGGTTCCATAGTGTCCCCCGCTTTTAAGTAAAAAATCCCCCATAAAAAAACTTTTGGGCCCGGACCAATATGGCACCGCTCTTACAGTAAAGACTCCACCAACAACCTCTTGTGCTGCAACTCCTTGCTAACTGCTTTTTCAGAAAAGAATGCCCCATTACAACCCCTTGGGCACGACTCCAAGTTCACACTCTTACATAAAGAATCCCCCATCACAACATTTTTCTAATCCGCCAAACGGTTTTTTGGGTTTAGGAAACCCTCAGTAATAAATCTGTGCTGTGTAGACTACAGAACAGAGTGCTGCACGGCACTGGGAGCGGTCGGAAATTCAGTGGATTCAAAATACTGACTCAGCTGAAAAACCGACCACAATCCAGTGCTGGGAAATTTTACCCTTTAAAAGGGGTTTTGCCTAATAAAATGACGGGGGAAGCTTAAAAGGGAAAATAAAAAACATTTTCACCTTTTATTTTATTAAAAATCCTGCACCGTTTTTTTTTTTAGCTGCCCCTTTTAGTGACCATTTTTTTACACTCGTCTCCGGGGGATACCCCAGGCGGACTCCTCACCCTGTCGCACATGCTCGACATCACCTCTCCCTCAGGCAGCACTGATGTTAAAACCCCCGGGTGCTGTCATTCACCCCCCTCGTGCCCCTTTGGGAATTTATCAAACAGTAAAATAAATAAAAAGAAACCTAAAATCAGTCGTGCTTGATAAAGGGGAAAAAATAACGGGTTTTGGTTTTCCTGCAGGGATTTAAACCCCTAGGCCCCTTTCCGGGGGCAAAAATTTTTCCCTCTCAGCCCAAAAATCTTTACATAACAGCCCTTTCTTTGATACAAGGGAAAGGCCGTGAGTCATCCTCGGTCACATGATGGGCAATTCAAACAAATCACCACGACCCCTCTGACAACAGAGCTGAAGAGCGGAACGAGGGAGGAAAGAGACGTGGCAAAACCCCCTTTAAAACTATGACGAAATGAGGGGAAAAAAATTCCAAGAAGGAAAGAAATATCTTGTACCTTGTAGGGTCATTATCACCGCAACTGCTACAAAATCAGGGCGAGGCTTTCACCTCCCAGTACAATGAGTCCTTCATACGAGTTCCCTCCGAATTTTTTGGGGAAATACATGGGATGGCTGTAGCCCTTATCGATTTACACCGCCAGACCACCGCTCCCATCCATGGTATTCGGCCACTGCCGGGAGTCTGAGAACATGATTGTCAGCTGCAACATGTCCATGGACCATAGAGGTCAATAGTTGTCCAGTGAAGGCTCATTTGACAGACCGCTACTCCCTATTCTCCCATACACTAGACGGGAGCAAGCCGCGGCCAGAACCTCCTGTGGTGGTCCATCTCCAGAGAGGACAAAAGGATTAGATGTTGAAATTATCATCATTTGGCTCAGACAAGCCTCCTCTACTGTGTATGTGGGCCTTCATGTTGGGGACCAGTCTTACAGGTGATCATTCACCAGATTGGAGTCGAGAAGGAATTTTTTCCCTAAAATGAGTACAATTGCTTCTACCTCAGGGGGGGTGGGTTACCTTCCTCTGGAATAAAAGCACAATAGGCTGAATTATTTGGCGTCGTCTTTTTTTGGGCCCTTTAAACAACTATTTTTATTATGAAACCCTCATTTTCTGCCCCTTTTGGGTCCAGTATTTATTGGGACATGTCCAGACCCTGGTTGGCAGCACAGTGACCACACACTACTTATCTGGTCCAAATCCAACAGATATGATGCCCATTTCTCTTCTGGACAGAAGTCGAGCAGCCCTCACATGCACTGGATTCTTTGGATATGCTACAAATGATCTCATGGGTTTGGTCAACCTCATCGTAACACTGGTCCGTTCAGTTGTTGCCCCAGTCCAGTTCCTGCCTTGGAGAAGATCTCCGACAACCTCGAATCAATAAACACTATTCACTTTTAGGCCGTTACCATCACTTATCTTGTATTTACTTAGATTTTTTCTCAAGAAAGCTGAAGGAGTCGTCGAAAGGAGAACGTTGAAAGAAAGCCTAGAAAGACGAATGCAACTTACTTTAGAAACAACTCCTGCTGAAGAACAGTAAAATGAGCTCTTGAAGGTCAAGGAGTAGCCTCCCCGTGGCAGCCGCTCTGCAGATGAGAGAAGCGATGCTGCAGAGCGTGCTGGAAGACGAAGGGTGCTTAGAATTGTCTGATACAGGAGTTCACCAGGTCCACTGAACTTGGGGAGGTTCCTAGAGAAGCCCTTAAAGGCCTCTTTCTGGCCCTAATCTTTTCTTCTTTATAGGAAGACCAACCCTTACCTCCTCCACTGCAAGATGTAAGGCTTCAGCCGAAATATGTGAGCAGCTCATCTCATTCCTTAAATCCACAAGGGAGGAGGACAACCCCCATCTTCTTCAGTCAACCAAAAGTAGTGATACATTAAACATTCTTAGACATGTGCCAATTACAGCTTCAAGACTACTATACACCTCACGCGATTTTCAAGAACACATCAACGATAACGCAGGCCACAAGCCAATAAAGTGCTCATTATCACACCGTCGCCATTTCCCTTACAACAAATTCACAAAATCACCTTCAATATCTACATAAGTCTGAAACATTAGATCGCGGCTTTGACAATAAAGTACGTATTGCCACAATTTTTACATCCAAGGGTGAAAATGTGTAGTGAGGGAGAAAGGGAGATTTTAACCGAATTTCCCTACTGCGATGACAAGCTTTGTGGAAACCCATAAGCAAGGGGGGAAAAAACCCCCAAAAAAAAAAATCTCTCTAGAGAAATCATTCTATCACCAAACCGCCACCAGACAGCCAGGATCCAGAATATTCATACACTACATAACGAATTAATATTCTTATGTCAAGGTAATATCTAAGCCTTATTGAAACCCTCAACCTTAGCCTGCTGTCTACCAGCCTCTCTCAGCTTCTTTTCCACAGGATTTACATTTTTTACATAATTATAACTCGTTTTCGCCTTTCGGAATTGAAATCCTTTCCTCTACCGAATTAATGGCGATACCGTCTGTCTTTGAGGGGCATTACGTGAAATCAGCTTTTGTTTCCCCCCATATTCTTTCCCCAACTTTCCTTCAAGACAAGCATCTAATATCAATTCTTCAAACCTCTCCGCATAACGAAGAAATGGCCTCCATTCCACCTTATAAGTATGGTTCTCGGCATTGAAACTCTCGCTAGCTCCATAACTATCATCTTTCAAAATAAACGCACTGGGCCAAACCCAACAGCATATTTCGCCGAAGTGGCGGAGGCGCAACATTGTCTTATACAGCGTTAGAAATTACATCCTTGTCCACAGACCACCTCTTTAATAGACACGCCATTATCTCCTTCCCCCTAGATGGCAACGCTGATTACATTTTCTTAGTTCTTGTATCTAATGATCCTACAAGAACGCCCAATCTTCCTCACACCAGTCTCCAAGTTTATTCCTCGACCCCCTTGATTGTGGTCTATATGTCACTATATGTATCCGTAGACATTATCGTCTCCCCCCTTTTGACTACATACAAGCCGTAATTAATATCCCAGCATAAGCGTTGCCGTGCGCAATTATAATACCTCCCACTACATATGAAAGCCTTAGATTATTACCCCCCCAGCCATAATGTTTCCCCTGCAGATTATTTAACCCCCGACGTTATGATGCCTTAATTTATTACCCCCCTGGACATTAAATCGATCCTAACAGATTATAACCTACCCCCTACATAATGATCCTGTAATTATTACCCCCAGGCGATAGAGATGTCCTGCAATTATACCCCTGCTACATATGCCTGCAATTATTACCCCCTGACATAGATGAGCCTTAATTTAAATTCTACCAAAAAGCAAACCTAACATTTACCCCGCACGATTGAACTACCATTCCATTATCCTGAACAACACTCAGTTTGCTTCCAGTCTCCTTTGCAATTTACTGTGAACACGATCTGCCCATACTGCACACCCTGTCATAGACGTATGCCAGTCATCGTCATAAATAGAAAACCGCTATTGACCCCTCCCACTATATAGGTTAATAAAATACATTAAATAAAAGACGGACCCAAACTGACCAGGCCCACCACACACAACCTGGACCACTCAAGTAGAGTCATTTACCACCACCACTAACCGTGACCACGTCAAGATACGGAGCAATTACCCTACCATCACAGAACCGGGACCACTCAGAGAATGAGCATTTACCACCAATCTCTGATACGAGCGCCAAAAGTCCAGTTATTTTAATCCAATTACACACTGTTATCATCTAACCCAATGCGGCGGATTCTAATTTTTTACCCCAACAATAGACAATTATAGCAAAAGCGAGGGAACATTTCAAGGGCGCGGCCTTCTGTCAAAGTCCAAAAACACAAATGTCCACACTGCCCCTACCTGTAAAACCAGGCCCCAGAACACTATATCCTCACCCGTTCGTCCCACGAGGAGATACTTCGGCACCGAACCACTAAAATCCACAGCTCCCCCTAACACCATGAGCGGCGAATGCACGGGCCTTGAAAGCCAATAATCCACAGCCACCTCCTCGACATGAGATACACAGGCCCCTAAACTCTAGATATCCTACTCTCTTTGCCGCCCCTGACATGGAGGATGAAGATGCGGCCAGAGACACTATAACGTCCACAGCCCCCACCTGAACAGAGGAATATACACCCATAAACACATAGTCTCGACATCCGCCCCTGAATTGGGATGATACACGAGTGCTCTTTGGATGACACTATATCCACGACCGCCCCTGGAACATGGAGATACACGACGCCGTGAACCCTAAACCCACACCCGCACCTGACATGAAGATACACGCGCCCTGCGAAACACTATAATCCAACCCGCCCCCTGAAATGCATGATACACCGGTCGCCTTAGACACTATATCCAGCAACCCGCCCCTGTACAAGGAGGAGTACAACGGGGCCTGAAACACTATATCCACCAGCCACCCCCCCTGACATGGAGGGAGATACAGCTGGGCCCTAACACTATACTACCACACCACTACCACATGGAATACATAGGGCCCCAAACCTCTAATAACACACCGCCCCAGGAAACTGGAGGATGCACAGGGTGCCCCTGACACACTATATCCACAGCCGCCCCTAAAACCTGGAATGCACGCCTAGAGATACCCAATCCTCAGCCCTCTCCCTGACATGCATAGTGATACACGGCCCAAAACAAAAAAAAACAAGCCAATCGTCCACACCGCCCCAGACCATGAGGCGAAACACTGGTCCCAGAGCACACTTATATCACAGCTTGCTGCCCCCTGACATGGAGGATTATAGCGGCCTGATACACACTAAATCCACAGCCGCCCCTGACATGGAGAGAGATATAGGCCTGAAGACACTATATCCACAGCCCGCCCCCTGAACATGGAGGAATCACGCCTGAGACACTAATTTCCACAGCCCGCCCAGGACATGCGAGGATGACATTGGGCCAGCAGACACATGCAAGCCAAACTCACACTACCGCCCGAACAATAGAGCTTACATACCGTCCCTGAGCACACTATACCCACCACCCTCCTACATGGAGGATACACGACCCAAGAACAAAAATCCATCATCCCCCCTGAAATGGGAGGATACACAGCCTGAGACACTATATCCACGTCCGCCCCTGAACACGAGGAGATACACGGGCCAATGAGACAGCTATATCACAGCCGCCCCTGACATGGTCAAGTAGCGCACAGGGCCCATAGACACTCATATTCCACAGCCTCCCTTTCATGGAGATACACGGCCTGAACCAACATATCCACAGCCCCCCTGACATGGAAAGATACACTTTGGCAGAAAACAGACACTAGCCACAACACCCCCCTGGACAATGGGATTACACGGCCTAGAACAACTAAATCCACACCGCCCCTACAAGGAGGATACCCGGCCATAGAGACACTATAATCCAACTATCTGCCCCTTACATAGAGGATACACGGCCTGAGACAGCTATAATCCACAGCCCTTCAGCCCCTGTGAACACGTAGAGATACACGCGCGGTCCCCCCTTGGCCCTAGACAACTATATCAACACGCCCCAGCCTCCCCTACCTAGATACACAGGATGTGCCTACAACACTATAAAAATTCCCACGCTCTCGCCCCCAGACATGAGATACACGGGCCTTAGCACACTATATCCACACCAACCGTCGCTATCTTCTTTGGATGGATACACACGGGCCTAACACTATATCCACATCCTCCCCTGACATGGAGGATCAACCGCGGCCTGAACACACAAACTACCACAGCACGCCCCGGTTCACATTGAGGAGATACAACGCGCTGACAACCTATTAATCCACATCCGGCCCCGAGGATAAGGAGCGGGATACACGGGGGCCAGACACTATATCCACAGCCGCGGCCCCCTGACATGGTCTGACTACACGGGCCCTGACACTATAGTCCACACCACCCCAGAGGGAACAAAGGAGGATTACACAGGCCTGCAGACACTGATAATCCACACCCGCCCCTGACATGGTTAGATACACGGTGGCCCTGCAGACAACTATATCCACATGCCTCTTCCTACATGGAGATACACGGCCTGAGAGCACTAATCCAACAGCCGCCCCTACATGAGGAATACAGGCCTGGAACACTATATCCACACTGCCCCTACATGAGAGATACATGGGTTCCGTGAAAGACACTAATTCATCCCCACAGCCCGACCCCATGACATGACGTGGAATACATGTACTGAGGCCTCTGAACACTATATCCTACAGCCCTCCCCGAACATGAGATACACGGGCCTGAGCAGACACTATAAAATCCACAGCCGCCCCTAGACACGGACCGGATACACAGGAGCCTGACACTAATACAACCCCGCAAACCCCTGACAAGGCGATCGGATACACGCCCCTTCACTCTACTTCATATCCCCCAGCGCGCTCCTCGACAATGGAGCGATACAGGTGGGGCCTGAACACTAAAACCACAGCCCGCCCCTGACAAAGGGAGATACACAGTGCCTATGACAACAATATATATCCAGCTGAGCCCCCCCTGGACATGAAGGGAGACGCACTCGGGCAGTGAGACACTAAACTCACATCCGCTCCAGAATTGGAGAGATACACGGCGCTGGAGACACTATCAACCTCAGGCGCGTCTCCCTGACATGAGGAGGAGACAACGTGAGGCCAAATAACCCCTATTCCACAGCCAGATCCCGACATGGAGGGATACAACTGCCCTGATACACATAAAATTCTCACAGCCTCCATTACATGGAGGTATACACGCGCCCAAGACACTATAGTCAACATCCGCTCCCACATGGAGGAACATACACGCCTGAGACACAATAAGAACCATCAAACAGCCGCTCCTAGACAGTGGTGAGAGACACGGGGGGGCCTAGACCCCTATAATCCACAGCGCCGTACCCCTTCCGACATTTGAGGATACAGCGCCTGAGACCACTATATCCACAGCCGCCCCTGGACATGAGAAACACGAGGGAGCCTATACACATAATTATCCAACAGCTGCCCCTACACGGAATCACACAGACCTGAGACACTATAATCCACACTTGCCCCCAGCACAATGGATCGATACCACGGCCTGCGACACTAAACATCCAACAGCCGCCCTCCATGACCTAGGAGGATCCAACTGCGGCCTGAGACCACTAAATAGTCCAGCCAGGCCGAGCGCCCAGAGGACTATTGTATGATACACGGCCTGATACACAATATCCACAGGCATCGCGCGCTACCCAATGGGTAGGAAATACACACGTGGCCTTGATGAACACAAATAAATCCACAGCGGCCCCTGACACGAGATACAAACGCGCGCCTTAAACACAATAAACCACATCCGCCCCTGCTACAATGAGATAACACCGGGCCTCACATACACTATACACCACCACAAGCCCCCCACGACACATTGAGGAATACACGGGGCCAGAGACACAATATCCACAGCTGCCCCTGACATGGAAGGATACCCGGTCCTGAGACACTATAATTCCCAACACCCGCCCTCAGCATGGAGTATACACGGCTATGACGACACAATATATCCCACATCCCCTCCTGACAGGAGAGATACACGGCGGGGCCTGTAAACAACTCCATGAGCCCCCCCATAACATGAGGGGAAGCGGATACACGGCGCCTGAGAACAACTAAATATCCATAGCCACCCCCTGACATGAGGATACAGCGGGCCTAGAGCACTATACTCCACACCCGCACCCAACAAGCAGTGATACACGGTTTAGCCCCAGACACTATATCCACAGAGGCCGCGCCTACAAGCAAGGATACCACGGCCGAGACATCATATATCACAACACCCCCTGACGATGGAGCGGCATACACTGCCAGATACTCTCTCCGACGAGAGCCGGCCGACCTCGGACAAATGGGGGCGATAGCGACGGCCCTGTAACACTGTATAGGAGGTCCACAGCCCCCCCTGGACCAGTGGAGGATACAACGGCCTGAGACACTATATCCTACAGCCGCCCCTGACCTGGAGATCACACGGGCCTGAGACCCATAATCCACAGCCACACGCCCCTACATAGGTAGAATACACGGGGGCCTGAACACATAATTTCCACAGCCCCTCCTTGACATGATAGGGATACACTCTGTCCTAAGACACTAATATCCACACCGCCCCTAGATTGAGAGGATACTACTGGGCCTAACCTTATATCCACAGCCGCTCTACATGGAGATACAGAGCCTAGGCCGAGACACTTATATCCACACCGCCCCTGACTAATGACTCTAAGACACTTTGCATGGAGACACAAATAACCACATCCGCCCCTGCATGGAGGAAAACACAGGCCTGGAGACACTATATCACAGCCGCCGATTCCTGACAAGGAGAAGGCGGTTCACAGGGCCAGAGACACTATAATCCACAGCCCGCCCCTGATCTAATTAGAGGATACACGTGGCCTGGAACACTATTCCAACAGGCCGTCACCAGACATGCAGTATTCATACAGAGCGTGCCGTCGCAGATACACATAACCACAGCCTCCCCTGACATGGAGGAACAACGGGGCCTTAGACACGTAAATCCCAGCCGCCCGACTGACAAGGAGAGGGAATGGCAACGGGGCCCACCATTGAACACATAACCACATGCAGTCCGCTGACATGGAAGGAATACACGAGTCCTTCGAGAAACCCACTATTCCAACATCCAGCCCTGACATGGGAGGGATACACGGCCCATGAGACACTATATCCACACCCCCCAAGACATGGAGAGATACACGTGTGCCTAGACACTATATCCCACATCCCCCCCAGAGCAAGGAGGAACACGGGGGCCTAGAACAACTATTAATCCCACAGCCGCCCCAGACATGGAAGGCTTACACGGCCCTGACACAAGGACCACGCAGCCCCCCAAACATGGAGATGTTGATACACGGCCATCAGGTCCAGCTATATCCAATCCACAGCCCGTCCCCTGACATGAGGAGATACACAGCCTAAACACAATAAATCCACATCCGCCCCTGACATTAATGATAACCGGTCCCTTGACACGATAACTCCACAGCCGCCACCTAGACATATGCAGCTGATAACCTACGTGGTCCTGAACACTACTATCCACATCCTCCCCCTACATGAGGTACATACACCGCGGGCCCGAACACAATATCGCACGCCGCCCTGTACCTGGAGGTACACACGCCCCCCCCTAGACCCTATACCTCACACAACCACCCCCTAGACACTGCGAGGGAACCGAGCCTGAGACACTAAACTCACCAACGACCGCCGCGCTGAGCATGTTTGAGGAGGATACCAAGGGCCTGAGACCACTATTATTCACAATCCCGTGCCCCTTGACATGGAGGATACACGGTTGCCGAACACTATAACCACAGCCGCAACCCCTGACATGAAGGATACACCGGCCTGAGACAACTAATATCCACAAGCGCCCTGACATGGAATACAACGGGTCCAGAACACAATATCCACAGCCGCCCCAGGACATGGAGGATACACGGGGGCCAGTAGACACTATATGCCAAAAGCCCGCCGGGCCCCTGGACATGGAGGATACAATCGTGCCCTGATCACACAATATCCACAGCGGCCCCTGACATAAGGAATACACGGGACGCTAGACACTATATCCACAGCCCGCCCCATGTTGACCGATGAGTGTGCGGAAATGGAGTGGTGGAAAATAAAGACAACGCCTTGAGAACAACTAACAACCACCAGCCGGCTCCCCACAGTGAGGATACACACCTATCAAAACTCATATCCCAGCCGCCCCTGACACGTGAAACACGGCCAGTAGACCTATATCCACCACAGCCCTCCTTACAATTGGGATACACGGCCTGGAGACACTATATCCACACGCAACGACCCTAGAATGGACGATTAACAATGGTACACTAGAGGAGACACAATAATCCACAACCGTCCCAGAACATGAGGATACACGGGGCCTGAACAACCTATATTCCCACAGCCTCGCCCAGACATGAGATACCGGGGGGCCTGAGCTACACTACCATCCACAAGCCCCTTCGAACATGGAGGATAAACGGGGCCCATGGAGACTCTATACTCTCCATCACCGCCCCTACATAGAATAACACGAAGTAAACCCAACACAATATTCCACCCCGCTCCCCGCAACAATGATAGATACACGAGGGCCTGAGACACTCTATCCACAGCCGGGCCCCTTACACATGGGAGCGATACAAGGGGCGGACTGAGACACATAATCCACAGCTGCCCCTGACAATAGGAGCGACTATAAGGGGCATGAAGTACACTATATCAAATTCCCCACCCCTGAAGAATACACGCCGTGCGAGAACACTATACTCACAGCCGCCCCTTGACATGTGACGGATAACGGGGGCCTGAGACACTTATATCCACAGCCCCCCTGCCTACGTAGATACACGTGGCCTGACACACTATATAATCCACAGCCAACCTCGACATATAAGACACGGTGTGCCTAACACTATATCCACTGCCCCACGCGCCCCTAGACTGAGGGAGATACACGGCCTGAAACACTATATCCACATCCCGCTCCTGACTGAGATACCGGCATAGACACTATATCCAACATCTTGCCCCTTACATGGAAATACACCGAGGCCTGAGACACTCATAACCACGAACCCCCCGTGACATGGAGCGGTAGAGACCCACGGGCCTGAGAACACTATATCCACGAGGCCGCCCCTAACATGGGAGAATCACCCTTCAGACACTATAACCACAGCCCGTCCCCTGACTATGGTAGATATACACGGTCCTCGACACAATAACCAACAGCCGCCCCATGACATGGGCGAAACACGGGCCTGAGACACAATAAATCCACAGCAACCGCCCGCTTGTACACGGAGGGAAACACTCCTGACGGAAACAACTATAGATCCACAGCCCTCCCCTGAACATGAGGATACACTTGCCTGAACACTAATAATCCCACAGCCCCCCCTAGACATATGGCGATACAACGGCCAGAGACACTATATCCACAGCGCGCCCTGACAAGAAATACACGGGAGCTGCGAACACTATATCCACACCAGCCCCTGACAGTGACGGATACACTGGGCCTGAATGACCAACTACTAACCACAGCCGGCCTCCCGACATGGAGCATAACCGCCCTTATACCACTATATCCACCGCCTCAGCCATGACATAGGATACACGGGCCCTGAGTGACACAATACTCCACAGCCCCCCTGACATGTGATGCGAAACGACGCCCCATAGGACACTAATATACCACAGCCGCCACAGCCGCCCCCAGACATTGAGATACAGCGGCCTGAACTCAAATCCACATGCCGCACCATACGATGTAGAGACACGGCCGTGTCTACGCACAATATCCACAGCCGCTCCCAACATGGATCGTCATACACGTGCGCTGCGAACACTGAACCCACAGCCGCCCCTTGCACATGGGAGATAACACGGGGCCTGAACACTAAACCAAACCGCTCTGACAAGGAGATACACGGGGCCTCTGATAACACTATATCCACCAGCCCGCCCTGGACATGGAGGAATACACGGGGCCAGAAGACCACTAATCAATCCTACAGACCGCACCTAGACATGGATACATACACGGGCCTGATAACACTATAAATCCACAGCCGCCCTAGAACATGGAGGATACCGGGCCCAGACACCATATCACAGCTGCCCCTACATAAGAGGATACACGGACCATGCTATACACAAACTCCACAGCCCCTTCCCGCTACCTTGAAGGCGACACGGGCTGCACAACTATATCCACAGCCGGCCCCTGACATGGGAGGATACCACCCTAAACACTATAACCACAGCCGGCACCTGACGATGGAAGGATACACGGGCCTGCAAACCACTATATCCACACCGCCCCTGACACTGGTCAGATACACGGGCCTGAAACACTATATCCAGCAGGCCGCCCCTTGCACAGAGGAACGGAAAACCGGGCCCAGCCACTAAGAACCACACCGCGCCCTACCATGGAGGCGATACAAGTGCCTTAGACACTATAATCCACCAGCCCGCCGCCCAGACATAGAAGATACAGGCCCTGAGACACTAAATCCCCACCCCCTGACATGAATACAGGGCCCGAACAACAAAAATTCCCAGCCCCCATATGACATAGAGATACACGGGCCCTGACACTAATATCCCACAGCCACCCCTACATGGGAGGGGGATACACGTGGCCTTAGACACTCATAGTCCACAGCCTCACCTACCTGAGATACACGGGCCTGAGACCCCTATACATCCAACACTGCCCCCGACAATGAGGGATACAGGGTCACCGAACACTATATCCCCATCCTGCCCCCCCCGATCGGGAGATACACGGTCCTGAGAAAACACTATATCCACAGCCACACCCGCTATCCAGACTGTCTACTACACCTATTCAAAAAAAGATCCAGGTTGGGTCGAGCAACTTGCTGTCCCTTATAAAACCATGCGGCAAACACTTCTCCAGGTGGGAAAAAAAAAAAAAAAAAAAAAATCAAAAGTAAAAATCCCCCAGACTTCGTCCTGTCCAGTATACTTTGTGTACGATACGTCATATCACTCTTATTTCATGTAACATACAATGCACAGTCCACTTCTCCTTCCCTGTATGCTTGTGTAAACTCTCAGTATCTGCTTTTATTCTACATACATGACACTGGGCAGCATAAACCTTCCCCTTCCTAGTTAGTGCAATTCTTCACATCAGATTTTAACTCTCTATATATGGACACTACACAGTACCACTACTCTTGTCCTGTATGCTTGATGTAACTCTCAGTACCTGCTCTTATTCCACATATATGGACACTGCACAGTACCACTTCTCCTTCCTTATATAATATCACTGAGCAACAGTACCACTTTCTCCTGTCCTGCGTAAATAGGACCACCTGCGCACAGTACCACTTCTCCTTCCCGTAGAATGACACTACACAGCGTACGCACTACACTGTTTTTATTACCATTAAGCTTATGGATGTAAAACCTAGCTTCATTAACCCTGCTCTTAACTTCCACAATAATGACACTGCAACCTACACTTCTTCCTGTCCCTGTATATATGACACTGGCACAGTATATACCAGCATCTCCTTCCTGTATAATATGGACACTGCACCACTACACCCATCCTCCTTCCTGAAATATTGGACCTGCACAGTACCACTGCCCTCCTGTCCTTTATATATGCGGACACTGGGCAAACGTACCACTTCTCTTGTCCTGTTTGCTGGGGGCTATTCCTGCTATTAGCAGCTATCCTGTATGTATAACACATAGGGAGGCGTTTGGTGCCTTGGGTCTCAGTCTGGTTACTTCTTCACCTCGGAAGATTTGGGCTCCAAACCTCCAGACTGCACCCAGCCCCCCTAAACTCCCCATCATCAGATTGTCCCTTATGCCAGTCACCACCATTTATACAAAAGCCTTTGCGAGAGGTCCCCGGGGCAGAGAGTATCATCTCCCCAAGAGTATGCCCCTTGGGGAAGAGAGGTGTACTTTTTATAACCCAAAAGACATTTTATGCTCCAAGCTTTCTGGGCCCAAAAAGCACCAGGGAAAAGGGGCGGGGGCGGTCTCCCCAGAAACGTGCCTTCTGCTCACCCGGGAAATGCCCCGGAAAAATCTCTCCCCCCCCGACCCCGAGTTTTTCCCCCGTCCCGCACCAGAACGGGGCCAATCTGCTGTGTTGGGGCTGCAACGGCCCCCGAGTTCTCCCGGGGCCCCCCCCCCCCCGCCCCCCCCCCCTAAATCTTTTAGCCCCACTGTGCTGAAACCATCACTATCCTCCTTTACCCAAACCTTTCAAAAAAAACCAACAAATTTACCCTTTTTGAAAAACTGAAAGAATTTCAAAAATACAGTGGCTACGGAAAGAAAATAAACCCCTTTTTAAATTTTCACCCCTTTCTTTCATTTCACCCTTTTGGGGAAAGTTCTTTTTTTGGGCCTCTTAATGCCCCCTTTGACCCCCCCTCCCCATCTTGAAAAAAAAAAAACAAAAATGTGGGTTTTAATTTTTGCAAATTTTTTAAAAAAAAGAAAAACTAAAAAATCAAATGGCATGTTTTCAGCCCCCCCTTTTCCCCAAGTGCATATTAACTCCCATCTGCCCAAATTTCCTAGGGATCCCC
This sequence comes from Phyllomedusa bahiana, assembly GCA_025379985.1. Lineage (NCBI taxonomy): Eukaryota > Metazoa > Chordata > Amphibia > Anura > Hylidae > Phyllomedusa > Phyllomedusa bahiana. Next base: position 776 of record JAODAL010006839.1, on the reverse strand, counting down.
TTGAGATGGTTCTACCCCTTCTTTGGAGCCCAGCTGTTTTTTTAAATTTGATTGGGAATTGATTAGGAAAGGCCCCACGCTGTTTTATATAAGCCCTCACAGCCCCACAGTGCATGCCCGGGAGCACAGGGCAAATCATGGGGTCAAAGGGGAAACTCCCCAAAGGACCTCAGAGACAAAATTGTGGAAAGGGCACAGATCTGCCCGGGGGTTTAAACAAAAAAAATTTGGGCATCCCCTAATTTTCCCTAAAGCACAGGGGCCTCCATTATCCTTAAAAGGGAAAAAAGTTTGCGACGCCCAAAAACTCTTCCTCCCCCCGGCCCCGTCCAGGGGAACTAAGCAATGGTGGGAGAAGAGCCTCGGTGAGAGAGGTAAAGGAAGAACCCCAAGATCTTTTGGGGCCCGGCTCCAGAAAATGCAGGGGGGAAGATGGGGGGAAACTCCACAAAGTAAAATAACACTGCAGCCCCCCAGCAGTCAGGGCTTTATGGAAAAAGTGGGGGCCCCGCCCGGAAGCCCACCTCAGTCCCAAGAACATGAAAGCCGCAGAGGGAACTTCCCCCCTCAGTGAAAGACATGGGAAAGCCGCAAAACGGAACCCTCTCCCCAAGGCAAGATTTTTGGGGAAAAGCCGCGGGACGGAAGCCTCTCCTCAGTGCAAGACATAGGAAAGCCGCAGAATGAACCCTTCTCCCAGTGCAAGATTTAATCAAACCCCGCAGAGGGAACCCTCCTCAGTGCAAGACATATGAAAGCCCAAAACGGAAAGCCTC